>JABYQS010000067.1:0-194501 GCA_022592435.1 Cerioporus squamosus
GTGGTGCGGAAAGGAGCGTGGTCGTAAAACGCGGTCTTCTTGACGATACGGAGTCGCTTGCAGTAGCGGTCGCAGTCGCACATGTAAGTGCGAACGAAAAACTTGGTAGCGGAGCGGCCGGCTGGAGCAGGCCGGGGAGGGGAAGAGGACGACATGGAGAGGAGTGGCGGTAGGAGGTATGTGGGAGAGGATGGTGGTTAGCTAGGCTCTTGTCGACGAGGTTAATATACCTCGCGCTATCCAACGTTCCTCGACGCGAACTTGAAGGGCGCGCGCCGCAGCAATCAGCTGAGAGTCATGCGATAGGTGGCGCAGACGGGCGGCGGCGCTGTGTGTATGTGGCACGAACTTCCTCTGCATGCAATGAGTATGTCGTACACGCACAGGGCAGGTGTTCGCGCGAGCAGACGCAACTCACCTGGGCGGCGACAGTACTCTCTGTGGAATTGCCAATGTCAGTCGGCAAAATTCACGCAATTTCTGCGCGCTGAACCAAATGACAAACCAAAGTCATTGCATTTGCAAACGTCGGTATGGTTTGACAAGTTGAGTGGGCAGTTTGCCTTGCGAGTCGAGGACGAGGAGAGCAAACAGAGACAAAGTGAGTGCTTCGCTGTCATAATAGACGCTGTTCCGCGTCGGGAACAGATGTGCTACGTTCTCCTAACATCTAAATCTATCAGAACACAGGCGGTTCTCACTGGGGGTGAGATTGTGAGGTATGCAAGGTGGCTGTTACTCAACGTATGCGCCAGCAATCGAGGGGCCGATCGCAAGCGATTGCGCCGATCGCTGGCGCTTGCATGCGCCCGCGATCGTTTTGGGTTTTTGCTGATGGCCAGACCCTGGCGCCACCGAGGGGCGACTTCGACCCACCACCCTTCCGCGAGGATTGCCCACTCAGGCTTCACAGGCACTACCGTCTCGTCGTCAAGGAAGTCGGCATGCCCCTCAGCCAGTTCCAATACGGGCGGCAACTGGTTGGCATCATGTACGACTGCATATACGGTACGTCTGTTACCACGCCATGACTGGGTGTTCATGCATTCATAACTGACGTATTGTACTTAGCTCATGAGCAAGCCGCTGTCCACCCCGATACCGAGCTCCTCCATGGCGACATCAGCGCGGGCAACGTGTTGATCTATCCGCGAGTCGTTGTCGAGTCTGGGAGCATCCGGCTCCAATGGGGCGGACTGCTCGCGGACTGGGAGATGTCCAGGACCTTGCACAAAGTTGGTGAAGACCGCCGACCTCGTCAGCCGGGACGAATGGTACGTGTCTATCCTCTGTACTTCGAAGCGCTGTCTAACTTCGCGGCCCTAGGGTACCTGGCAGTACATGTCCGTCGCGCTCCTGTCCCACGACTCGTCCATCGTCCGCATCCCCGACGAGCTCGAGTCCTTCCTCCACGTCATCCTCTATCACGCCGCCCGCTACCTCCCTTCGAACTGCGACGACTTCACCATCGCCAGCCACATCGACGGCTACTTCGACACTTATAGCGTCGACGGCGACGTGTGCGTCTGCGGCGACAAGAAGGCGAACACGATCAAGACCGGCACACTCGCCGTGAACAACAGGAAGATCCTCGAGTTCAGCAGCCCGATGGACGACCTACTCAGCGAAGTTCTTTTGTGGTTCCAAGCCCATTACTTCGTCTCCGACTACAACCGCAAAGGCGAGAAGCGGCAGTCCGAAAGTGTCCAGCCCGAAATAGTGTCGGATTTCAACCCGGATTCAAAAGTGGACACCCCGTCTTTGCCATTCGCCTTGCCATCGCTTCCATCAGCGACCTCGACCTCTCAACCACGGCGCAAAGTAGTTGTGCAAGACAACGCACCAACAGAGGAGAACACAATCTTCGCGAGCTACGTCCAGGTCCATCAGTACATGAAGGACCTCTTCTGGGAGTCGTTTCACGATCCACGCTGGAAGCCCGAGAAGAAGCGGGATCGCATCCCAAAGGGCTGGAAGCTCTATCGAGAACTTGAAGATCCCAAGCTCGACTTGCCCGCACACGTCAACAAGAAGCGGCGGATCGATGGCCCGCAAAGCGGTATGGCGGCTTCCGCCCCCGTATTTCTGACGAGAGCACCCGTGACTCCGACGAAGAGCAAGCCCACGAGGCAGACGATGTGGATGGGGAGATAGCGGGACTTTGAGCAATACGGCTCGGAGCCCCCGTCCAAACAATGTACTGCTGGGAGGAAACCACTCAGCGACAAAACCGAAACATTTCTTGATGAGGTTTGCATGGAGCCTACATACTTAATCAGAGGTAGTCAAAGTTAACGATTCGAGGACGATTCCCGGACGATTCGCGAGAACGGTTCGACTATCGGCGTTGCAACTCCGGAGTCGCAACACGTCTCGATTTCAATTCTCGCCGTGTCGTTTCGCCTCCCTCGCCCGAATCGACGAGCCTGTCGAACTGAATGGCGAACCGTTTTCACACTAGGGTTGGTCAAAGTCACAGTCGATTCTCATGCGATTCTGGCCTCCGAATCGTCCATCGAACCGTTGTCAGAATCGTCCTCAAACTGTGAACTTTGACTGCCCCTATTGTATCCCCACTGCTGCGAACGACGTTTGAGGGTCCGAAAGCAAAAATAGCGAGCGCCTGTGAACAGTGCCAGGAGCGTGGATTGAACACGCGACCTCCAGAACTTCAGTCTGTTGCTCTCCCAGCTGAGCTATCCCGGCGTTAGGTTATTGTGCGCATTGCACCTCACGTTCTCCGAAGGCCTTAAAGCGCGTATAGCTGCCAGCCTTGGCCGCACCCGGGCCATACCGTCGACTGAAACTAGTTACTTCTACCCTGTGCTCACTGCTTCACCTTGCTCTGAACTCCGAGTCGCAAGAGGATCCTCGCTGAGCTTGAGCTTGACAATACTAATGGAAGCTCTCCTCCCCCCACCTCACTCGACTTAGAAGGACGTACTGAGAGGCCACCCCGTGCTCGAAAGGAATCGTTAACGTTGTTGCAGGTTATACGTTCATACCGACGCAGTGCTTCTCTGTTCAAGCTCCCCGAGGTGAGTCCCACACGCGGGGATAGCAACGAGAGACGCAGCCAGACGGGAGTTTAGTCGGGATGGGCTGCGATTACTGTCGTCAATCAACCGTTGAAGATCCATGAGAGTGGCATATATCCCTTAGGCCTTAGGCCTGACAAGCTCGACAAGCTCACTTGCGCGCCGGTGACAAGGCAAGAGTACGTTCTTGACCTCGACAATTGCAATATTACCATAGGGGTATAAAGTACACGAAGATGGGTTCCAATGTCCAAGATGTCCGTACTCCGCATCATGCAGCACCGACTTCACTGGGGGGCTCATCCAGTCCGACGACTGCCTCGATCGCGCTTACGACAGTCCCCGCGGCACCAGAGCTAGCAGACTCGGCGGCAGCGCTTGGATCCACAATATACCTCACGGCGGTCCTGGATGGGAAGCACATGACGTCAGTAGGCCGAACAGGCACAGAAGACGCTGCATGAACCTGGGGCTTACCCGGACGGCTCGTGTGCGGCGACGGACGACAGGCTCGCAGGCGGGACGTGCTCGCGCACCGCATCGGCGATGGCGGCAGAGAGGTCGGACGAGGGCATGCCCAGCGCCGCTGCGAGGTCGGTGATCCTATCCTCCACCGTCGGCTCGCCCGTCGCTCTCCCGCTCGACGCTGAGTAAAGCGTGCTCGCGCTCCGCTGTGCGGAATTGGACTTGCTCGCGAGAGCCTCCGCGCCTGGGGGACGCTTCCCGAGGGCGAGGTTCCACCATCCACCGACCTCGGCTTTCCAGTTGAGGAGGCGCCACGAGTAGAACGCGCCGAGGAGGACGGCGAAGAGAACGAGGTAGTAGTTGAAGCGATGGAGGGGTGTGTTCGAGAGCGGTGGGGAGACGGGGCGGATACCCTTGCGGTCGCGGGGAGGAGGAAGGTCGGAGGCCGACTTTACGGCAGAAGATTCCGAGCGGATGTTTTCTGACATGGCGAGTCGCAACGGGGATGTGTTGTAGGAAGTATTAAATGGGTTGTAGAGGTTGTGGTGGTCAGATACTTACTTTGTAGGACCAGCAGGGAACGCGTTTTGTACCTACCCCGCATGGGCGCTACCTCTGACAGGAGGAGTCGGAGGACGCCTCCATGATGTCATCGTCATCTAATCGTCAGGAGTCAGATCATGTGATGACACGTTTTTGCGTTCCTTTCACCGCCGAGATAGCTCAGCTGGGAGAGCAACAGACTGAAGTTCTGGAGGTCGCGTGTTCAATCCACGCTCTTGGCATTTCAAAATGTCTACGTCGTTTTTCTTGCTCACCCCAGTAGGATGCTATCCACGCTTCGAGAATCGACACCCCCACCGTCTCTTCAGGTCATCTCACGAAACCGGTGACAGCGATGTTGCTTCTTTGCTACCTTGACTCGTAGATGCAGTGGTTGCATTAGCCTGAGCTGTGCGAAAAAAGTCTCGCACACAAGGCGAACAAGGCCGGGGTCGGCCTGTCCACGAGCCTTCAAGTCATTGACAGCTCACCGACCCATGATTGTCTAGCTAATAGAATGTCTCGCCAACGGTGGACAAGCATGATCATCTCGATTGAAGGTCAAGGTTGTGTCTGCTCTGCTCTGGTACCGTTGGGCAGTGCGTTCTGGACAGTGTTCGCATTTCCCAATGCTTCCTTTGTCAGTACTCTGATAAATCGACCATTTCAAGTAATCAACGTGTACGCGTGGTGGAATTGTGAACCCGGCTGCGGTCGAAGCGCACTCAGGTGCGTGCGCTTACACCAGCGCCCCCACTGGCACTGCAACGGACGCATCCTTTCCGCCCTGCTGAAATTCTGGCAAAATGGTAACGTTGCTTGTTTCCGCCAGGTGGGATATTTTACCTTTACGAAACGATAAGCCTCCAAGGAAAGTCCCGTTTAGGGAGGTTTGGGAGGCTTATAGACCTATTGTGGCAAGTGTAAGGGGGTTATTATAGACCTATTGTGGCAAGTGTAAGGGGGTTACGTGCAATGTTTTAGAGATAGCAAAACTCTTACTTCCAGCAATCCAATTTCGATGCCTTTACTAACCCCGGAAAGGATGCTTTCTTTGCAGTGTGGCTTGTTGCTGACTATTCCTAAGCTTGCTTTCCGACGACTTGTTGAGGTGCGGAAAATCACTCGACAAGGCAGCCTTCCTGACGCCGTCTGAAGACAGCTTAAGACATGACCACCAAGTGCATCGGCAATAACAAGGTCGAGTTTGCGGACAAGTACTTCCCCACATCACCCGCCTCCGACCCGTCATCCACCGCTTCAAAGCCAGTCCTCCACGATAACCCGTTCGCGGAACTCAAGAATGCCAATGGCATGGACGAGAAGACACTTCAAAAGAAGTTTGTGCGTTTGTCCCTCCTCCATCCACCCCACCGGCACCGTCGCTGACCTCAAACCACCAGATCGCCATCGTCGACCAGCACGGCCTCCCGCCGGGACTCAAGATGGACACCTGCAAGTCTAGGCCAGACGACGCGACGGTTGACCAGGACTCGGATCCGCGCAAGATAGACGCAGCAATCTGGCGCCGCGAAGACCTCGCGCCATCCGACAACAACTTTAAGCCTCATTGGGTCGACCAACTCATGCCCGTCACGTTCAACGCCTGGAAGTCCGGTGACAACTGCCAGGACCCCTATGATGACGACCCAAGCGTCCCTGGCGGAGTGGTGGTTAGGGCCTCCCAGCTGGGCACGAAGGTTCCTGGTCAGATAATCTCCTACGCCGAGCTCGTCTTCACCGTCCAGCAGCGACTCGCCCTCTTCATGCTCGTAGTGGTCGGGCGCGTCTGTCGTTTCCTCCGTTGGGATCACTCCGGCGCGGTTGTCACCCAAGCCATCGACTATTACGAAGATTGGGAATTCTTCTGCGACGTCCTATGGCGTATCTCCCAGTGCTCCGACGAACAGCTCGGCATCGATCCCAGTGCCGTCCGCTTGTCGGAGGACGACAAGGACTTCAAGGACATGGACTCCGCCGCCGAACCCCACCCTGACGACGTCGACCACACCGAGCGCGAGCTAGACGCGCCCCTCGAAGCGCCCTTCACCTTCGTGTACGTACGGGAGATGTTCAAGAACAGCCTCGACAAGCAATGGCCGCGGTACAAGCTCGAGGTTCCGGACGGGGAGAACACGAGGCACTTCCTAGTCTGCAAGCCCGTGTTCCGCGCCAAGGGTCTTATAGGACGGGGCACCCGCGGTTACGTTGCGTTAGATTGCGCCACCGGTCGCTTCGTCTGGCTGAAGGATGTCTGGCGGGCGACCTACCTCCTCCTGGAGCTGGAAGGCGACATCCTCGCACAGCTACAGAAGGCTGGAATCCCTCAAGTCCCGACGGTCATCTGCCACGGCGACATAAGAGGGCAGACGACTTTGACCCCGCTCGTTTGTGAGCTCAAGAACGATCAGTCCAGCGCACCCTTGGGTAACCTCCATGCGTCCGACGAGCCTAGTGCAATTCCCCTCTCAAGCTCAAAGCGGAAGCGGGCCGACATGAATGACTCTGGCGTGGACGTGCCGCCTCCGGACGGCCTCAGCGAGAGCAACCTGCCCTTACGTGACGACTGTCCCCTACGCATGCACAAGCACTATCGTTTGGTAGTGGAAGAGGTCGCCTTGCCGCTCAGTGACTTCGAAGCGGGCTGGCAGCTCTTGTCGATTATCAACGACTGTATATGGGGTGAGTTTCCAGCGTGTGCAACATTCGACACTCGCGCTCACGGCTTTTTCAGCTCATTACCACGCCGCAACCAACCCGAAGACACAGCGGCTCCATTGTGACGTCAGTGGTGGTAACATCCTCATCTATCCGCAGGTCGTCGAAATCGACGGGGCATACCACATGAAGTGGATGGGCCTTCTTGCAGACTGGGAGATGTCCCAGTCGATCTCCGGGAGGCAGTCTCGTAGACAGCCAGAGCGAGTGGTGTGTGGGAACGTCAGACTCATTTGCTGCTGTTCTGATTACTTCCAGGGAACTTGGCGATACATGTCTGTCGCTCTGCTTTCGCGAGACAAGGTTGTGGAGATCAGCGACGAGCTCGAGGCATTCCTCTACGTCCTCCTCTATCACGCCACACGCTATCTCCGATCGAACCTCGACGACTACACGACGGCGAACTTCCTCGACGAATGTTTCGACCAGTATATGCGCATTGATCAATCCTATCGCTGCGGTCCGAGGAAGCTACATACTATCTACACTGGCAAGCTCATGGTCGCCTTGGATTCGGAGTTGACTTTCGGCCAGAACTTGGACGACCTCTTGGCTACTCTCCTTGAGTGGTTCCAAGCACACTACGTCGTAAGCGCACACCTCCGACGACTCGAGGAAGAGAAGCGACTCGAGGAGCTCCAGAAGCCGGCCCCGACTCAGATGCGTCCCCCACCTCCGCCACCTCTCGATAATCCTGCGCATCCCAAACCGCTGCGACGGGCGGTCTTGAAGCCCAGTCTTGTGTTCCAGAACGAACCCGTGCAGCTCATAGGCGACGCGAGCGATTTCGTGCGTCGCAAGAAGAACGAACCTACGATGAAGCAGTGGGAGAACGCGGGGATGGTGCAGGAACACGCGTTCATATATCAACTAATCGAGATGTTCCTTCGCGAGGAGGATTGGCCCAGGGACGACAAGGTGGGAGACCGCATTCCGAGGACGTGGGCCAAGCCACTTCTAGGTTCTACAGACCGGTCGGTAACGAAGACGACTAGCATGCCCAGCAAGCGGGCGCGTTACTAGTATGGGGGTGTCGACGGCGAGGCGACCGCACCGTCCCTGGACTCGAAGCTCACTAAGGGGATCCAAAGTACGCTCAGCTGTAGGAAATCATGCGCAGGTGCGACTCGGAGGTGCGGCGACTTCGTGCCATTGCGGTGGATGTACGTGGTATGTACTCTTCCTCCTGTACCTAGTAGCGTATTCGAGTCGTTGTGTATCGTGTCCATGGGCTGTTGCGTTTCAGCGAAATGTCCGTCAGGTCGAAGGGTGCCGCGATGGCAGATCTCCAGGGCAGAAGATCTCGGTTGACTGTGAGGAACCGAGTGTAAGTCTGTCGGCGCTTAATCGCATGCGGCTTTGCAGTGAACCACTTCGTCCTTTTCCGCATATTCGGACTCTTGCCCCTACCCACTTCCAGTCTGCACATGTCTCAGTTCTCAAGCCGCTGGGGTGATGACAATGTTGAACTCGACCAAGATAACAAGCCCCTTCTTCCACATGATCGTCCAGCAATGCCACCGGCCGCGATGCTTCTCTGGAATCATCACCTCCCGGGAAGGCGTTACAGTTGCTGGCATTGCGATACTTATGTCGATCCTGTGTCCCTGCAACGTTGGTTCTGACGGGGCTTCTGAGATGCTCGCTGGCCGACAAGCTTATCGAACGTGCGGCCAGCATCGCCCATGTGCTTCTCAGCGGCTTGATGGGATGCAACGGAGAAGCAGATCGCTGCATGGTCGCTATTCCACTCTGACATTCTTGCTTTCTACGTGTCCGATAGCACAGAGTGTCCATATGGCTGCTGCCAATGTCACCCTATGTCACCGCAGGTGCCGTCGACGGTATAAAGCCGGGTCGAGGGGCCTGGCATCCTCCTCGACGCTCCGACGCTGCCGTCTCAGCTGACCATCTCTGGGACCACCCGACGACACCACCAGGAGTCCGACATGCTATCTGTTCTGACGACCTTGTCCGTCCTCACGGTTGCTGCGCGACCTGCAGCTGCATGGGGCGCTCTCGGACATGAAGCAGTCGGGTGAGTCTCCCAGTCCTATCGCTCACAACTTCAAGAGACGTAACTGATCAGCTGCCTAGTTACATCGCGCAGGAGGTGCCCATACCTGCATAGCTGATGCTATCGTCGCTGAGCATGACTTACAGTTCCTTGCTCCGGAAGCACTGGCATTCGTCCAGTCGTCTCTCGGTTCAACCTACAACGAGTCTCTAGGTGCTGCAGCAACTGTACGTAGTTGTCTTCTGAACATCTCACCATCGCACCATGAACGGGGGACTAATTATATATCTTGTAGTGGGCCGACAGCATCAAGTACACGAAGGGATACACATGGTCGTCTCCACTCCACTTTGTCGACGCAGAAGGTTCGTGCGCCCGCGACAGCGCCTCGCTGATCGACAGCTTGTAACACACGGATACCGTCACTGTACTAACCTTGCTTCGCAACTCCTCGCTGCTGTCCTCAGACTCCCCGCTCTCCGGCTCATGCTCGGTCTCGGAGACACGCGACTGCGGCGACGGCGACTGCATCTGTGCGTCCAGTTTCTTCCGTTTTCCGATGTTCGAACCTCCGCGCGATATAGGCAGGCTTCGGTACGGAATGGTGATAGAGAGCTCACATGTTCGACTCCACAGTGACTGCGATCGCGAACTACACCACGCGCGTCGCCCAGACGTCGCTCAGCAAAGCCCAGCGCCAGGAGGCACTTAAGTTCCTGGGTGCGTTCAAAGTCTTGTGCTACTCGGGTCCTATGTGGCGTTGAGGCTGACCACTTGTGACCAGACCACGTATGTATGCTTGCTGCATGTGCGGGTGGACAATACCCTAACTGAGGCGGCCGGCGATAGTTCCTGGGTGACATCGGACAGCCGCTCCACGTTGAGGTGAAGTCTATTCGATCTCAATTCCCAAATGTTGTGGATCCTGACCGCGTGTGCTCGCAATGATTGACGTAGGCCTATGAAGTCGGCGGCAATGACATCGATGCCACATGCTCCGGCAAGAGCACAAACCTGCACTCCGCATGGGGTACGTCGCCTGCCCTGTATCCCCACCTCCTTCCCGAGTTCCTGCCCTCCCTCACCGCCGCACACCCGCACAGACACTGGCATCCTCAGCAAGAACATCGATGACAATTACTCCAATGATGTGCAGACATACGCCGCCGCGCTCGTCTCCAAGATCAAGTCCGGCTCTTACAAATCCCTCACTTCCGACTGGCTCTCCTGCACGTCGACGACCAAACCCGCGTCCAAGCGCTTCCTCAACCTCGACGCTGACCTGGCGAGCCGGGGCCTGGCGGGTGACGTGAAGCGGCTCGTCTCCCGCGCGGCCTCCCTGGACGCGGGGTTCGAAGAGTGGGACGCGGAGGCGGACTCGCTCGTCGGGCTCGTCGGAGCTGCGCCTGCTGCGACGATCACCCCGCTCGCGTGTCCGCTCGTGTGGGCGAAGGAGTCGAACGCCTACTGCTGCGTACGTCCTGTTCCCTATCGCGTGTATCTGAGGCGGATGGTTGACTGGGTTCGCTTTGGGCAGTCGGTGGTGTTCTCGTACACGAGCGGCGCGGACCTCTGCACGAGCAGCTACTACACGAAGGCCGTCCCCGTCATCGACCTCCAGATTGCGAAGCAGGGATACCGACTTGCTGCGTGGCTGAACGTCATCTTCGATGGAGACACGAACCTTCCCTGAGGGTGTGGGTCGGCGAGATCAGCGACCGAGTGGCAGAGAGTCGGACTCAATATGTCGACGTCTTAGAGTCACACTATGCTGCCCAGACCGAAGAAACTCAAAGAAACCTTAAGTGGAGAGGTGGCTGTATGTACTTTTGTTGTTTGCACGTGGAGAGAGGATACAAAACGCGGGACCGCATGGTCGTTGTGCCGGATGAGCTCAAAGGTATATCATGCTTTACGGAACGCTGTCAGCCCTGCCAGTGCGTGGTAGCTCCCCGTATAATCCCGAGTTCCTAGCTAGGCTAGCCTGAGAGATGGACCAGAGGGCTACCGGGGTCCAAAGTTCAATTGCACGGCGGCCGACGAACCCACAAGCTTGAGGCTTACAATAATCCTTGAGTCCGACCGGATGCAGCGCTCGTGCCTGGAGGGGGCTAGGGCACGCGTAAACATTGTGAGATGCATACTAGACACGTATCAGGACTCGGAGTTATGCTGGCCGCGAGCAAGGAGATATGATAATGCTGAGCAGAGGAAGTAGCACCGACGATATATCCGAGATCCGGCGTTCGTTCGCAAGAAGGGCAGTACGGCTGAGCCCAGTGAGGTGAGACGGAGGTCACGGATGCTTACGTGCTTGGTCAGATGCATTGGCAGATGGGCATCTATATTCCCAAGTCTTCTGGGCATCCGGAAGACGATCCTTGGTCGGCATCGACAAGCTTGTACTAGCAGAGCCCTGGGGAATGCGCCGGGCGATGACAGAAACGAAGTATGCGCCATGCGAAGTCGTTCCTGCTGGACAGGCTTCCTCATCGCTGATCGCAGCGAGTTTAGGCAGAAAATCTCAGGTCTCAGAATTCTGGACGTAAGCTTCTTACTGTACACATCCCCGCGTGGGAGCCACTTCAGTCTTTTCAGGGGAGGAACCAGACTGGTGAGATCGCCCAAGTGCTTCCGGTGTGCTCGTTACGTACCGTTGAGCCATGAGGAGGTGCTTGCGAACATACAAAAGTACTACCACATGCGACGAGATAAGTATGCTGTTACGTGGTAGTGCGGCTGTTGTCGGCGGTCTCATGCATTCGGCGAGATGTCGAGAGGGGAGGTTAAGAGGTATGTACTCGTACATCGTGCGGGCGCTTCCATTACTGATCCGAGAATAACCCATCCAGCTTGTGGCAACTCAGATTGGCTTTTGCGGTTAACCTCCATCCTCCGTCATATGTTCTTCACGACAGAAGACCTTTGGCTTAAGAAGAAAAGCCCTACGTTATATATCCGCTCTTCGCCGATGGTCCTCACATCCTACTCAACCCAGCGGCCGTTCGGCGGCCGCCGTCTAGAGTGCCACGTGCAGCAGTACTCTTGAGCAGCGTAAGCATGGCTGGATGACGATCCCCGCTCCCCGCGGGGTATACGAACCTCGAGGAGTGTAAGAGCGAGCTTCTCTTGGCTTCTCGACCGCATGTACGATAACTAATCGTCGCAGATCATCTCGGTGGGGTCCGGAACACATTGCTCGACTCCCGGGCCCGACCCTCAGACGAAGGAGATATGTTCATCCAATTGCAGCATGCGCTCGCTCGGGCCAGAAGGTTTCAGAAGGTGCGCTCTCGAGCGAATGCGATTGCTTACTATTGGCTTACTGATTCCTGGGCCTGACGACACGATATCGGACAGAAATTCCGGGCCCGGGTGGGCGAGCCTGAAAATTTACGCCACCCCGTTGCCGCAAGCGGCAACGCCCACGCAGATCGGCCAAGCGGTTTGCCCGCTCAGAGGCTCCTCCTGTATGTCCCACAGCGGTCGAATCGCGAGCAAATGCCCGCCATGGCGAGCGGAAGCAATGCGTTGGTCTCGCAGTGCGGATGGGAAGCGCCGACGCTACCGCAGAAAGGCGCCGCCGACGGTGCGCACGGCCGTCGGCACGAGGAGTGCACCAGATCTAGAGGGGCCCAGTTTCCTTTCTGGAGGGAGTTTCGTAAAACTTCGTGACGGCCCCACGGTCGGCAAGTATTGCCGGTGATGTCATCCTCTGCGTCGGATTGACTATATATGCTCTCCCCGCCCGGCTGCATGTCCCAGGTCCCCCACCTCTCCACCTTCCCCCTTTCTCTGCAACCACCACGCCCAATACCCCACAGCGTCTCCGATTCTAAACATGGCTCTGTTTTACGTGTGCGTACATCAGCTGGATGACCGTGGAAACTCGAAGCACTTACATTCACTCACGCAACGTAGGGAGGGACTGCCTATAGGATGGATAGCGATCATGCTGGCCGTCCTGGCCTCCATGGGAGGTTTCATCTTCGGTGTAAGTCGTCGGATACATCGTTTGTGCAGATTTCTGACAATGGACGCCATCTAGTACGATACCGGCCAAATTTCAGATATCCTGCTCATGGATGATTTCCTGACTCGTTTTGCGAACCACTGCGACACGCCCGGCGACGCCAGCACATGTTCATTCACTGTCGTTCGCGAAGGCCTCATCGTCGCCCTGCTCAGTATCGGTACCCTCGTCGGTGCTCTCTTCGGTGCCCCGTAAGTGCCCAGCTCTCCTCCGCGTTACGTATGTGGCTGACTTGCTCCGTCCAGAGTTGCTGACTGGCTTGGACGTCGCTACGCCATGACCGTCGAGTGCGGTGTCTTCATGATCGGTGTCCTCATCCAAATCACTGCATTCCATTCCTGGATACAGTTCGCGATCGGCCGTCTCATCAGTGGTCTCGGGGTCGGTTCCCTCAGTGCAGCGGTACCCATGTACCAAGCCGAGACCGCTCCCCCGCAGATCCGAGGCACGCTGACGGCCACCTACCAGTGAGTCGTGCGCCTTGATCGTCATACGACGGTGATCTAACCAGCTTTGCAGGCTCTTCATCACGTTCGGTATCCTCGTTGCTTGTAAGTAACCGGTGCCGCGGAGGTTTTTGACATCAGCTGACCACCTCGATCGACAGACTGTATCTCGATCGGCGCACGATCCATCCCCGGCTCTGGTTCCTGGCGTACTGTCGTTGGCATCGGTTTCGCCTGGCCGCTCATCCTTGGCATCGGTATCTTGTTTATGCCAGAGTCGCCGAGATGGCTCACCGCACACGGCCGCTATGACGACGCTCGTCGCTCGATCGCTAGGACCCGTGGAATTCCTGTTGAGGAGGCGGACAACCACCGCTTCGTACACCGTGAGCTCGAGGAGATGCGATCTGCTATCGAGTTCGAGAGCAAGGTGAAGGCCGGATGGATGGAGTGCTTCCGTCCGCAGCGCATGTCGCTCTACCGTACCCTGCTTTGTGAGTCTCTCTCCCTCTTCCTCCTTGGACAACGTTGCTGACCGCAGTGCAGGTATGACGCTCCAGATGTTCCAGCAGTTGACGGGCGCGAACTACTTCTTCTACGTAAGTGGCGCCGCATGTGGGCCTTCCGTAACGCGATGCTGACGCACGGCTCGTTACAGTATGGCGCTACCGTCTTCCTGTCTGTCGGTATCGAGGACTCGTTCGTCACCCAGATTATCTTGGGTGCAGTCAACTTTGGCTGCACCTTCGGCGGCATGTATGTCATGGAGAGGGTACGTCCGCTCGTGCAACTGGCTCGCAACGCCTGCTGACTCGTGTATAGTTCGGACGTCGTTACCCCCTGATCATCGGAGGCGTCTGGCAGTCCGTCTGGCTCTTCGTCTTCGCGGCTGCCGGTACCGCCCGCGACCCCACCACGGACAAGGGCATCGGCAAGCTCATGATCGTCTCCGCCTGTCTCTTCATCCTCGGCTACGCCATGACCTGGGCGCCCGGTATCTGGATCCTCATCGGCGAGACCTTCCCCACCCGCACGCGTGCCCGCCAGGCCGCGCTCGCCACGGCCAGCAACTGGCTGTGGAACTTCCTCCTCGCGTTCTTCACCCCCTTCATTACCAAGGCCATCGGATACCGCTACGGCTTCGTCTTCGCGGCGTGCAACCTCACGGGCGCGGTCATCGTGTACTTCTTCCTCTACGAGTCGTCCGATCTGTCGCTCGAGAGCGTCGACATGATGTACTGCGACCCGACGTGCAAGCCCTGGACGTCGCGCACATGGGCGCCCGAGGGCTTCTCTTCGCGCAAGGAGCTCGTCGAGCAGAGCCGCGCGGCGGAGGCGCACAAGCCGCTCGAGGCTGGTGGCGGAGAGGAGTCGCGTTACGAGCATCACGCCGAAAAGACTGTTTAAGCTGCTTGCTGTTTCCTCGCGCCTCGTTGAGGCTTCCGATTCCCGATTCAACAACGTCCCGGAAGGACCAGCACATTCCCCCCTGTATCACTTCACAGCATACGACCCCGCAATCCCCGCATATCCCGCATCTACAGCTTGCCCATCTACGCAATCTTTGTATTATAGCACTAATGTAATGTTGCGCTTCTAATGACTAGGCTCTTTCCATACGTTTCGTACTGCGCGCGAGGCGGTGAGATCCTGATTGTCTTCTCGGGTGCCGCCGTGCCGGAAGTCTAAGGCTTGAACCATTTCATACAGTCTGCGTCAATTCCCTTGGTGTGATCGATCTGCGTTACGGTTGGCCGAATCTTGGGAGAAAAATATCAAGGAAATAAACGACACAGGTGTTCCGGAGTGCCCATTGGCTGGATTGAACAACCGACCTCACCATTACGAGTGGCGCGCTCTACCACTGAGCTAAACGGGCATGTACAGAGAGCTTGTAACAAATGGTATGTCGTTTGCCGTAGGTATCATGATAACGACATAACAAGTACTATCCACACTACTCGCTACACCCTCCTGAGTACTACGTAGTACGAGTGAAAGATGGCCTCCAACTCATCACCTCAACCACAGCAAATCAACGTCACGGACCTCGACGTTCCACAGCTGGCAGACGTCCGTCGACAACTCGAAGAGGTACGAACCCCCCACACGCTTCTCTCATGCACGCAGAACCAACCCCCCTTCTGACCCTCGCGCCCTGGCGGGTCTCTTCCCGAATACACAGGAACTCACCCATCTGCAAAACTCGTACACGCAGCTGCGGCAAGCGCAGGCCAAGTTCCGTGCGTGCATCGAGAACGTCGGGCAGGTGAAAGCGGAGAACAAGGGTGCGTCTGTGACTGCGTCCGCGCGAGCCGTGCCATTGACGTGACGGCGCGCGCGCGCGCGATGTACACAGACAAGACGATCCTCGTGCCGCTCACGAACTCGCTCTACGTCCCCGGGAAGCTGAGCGACACGGAGCATGTGATCGTCGACGTCGGGACGGGGTACTACGTGAAGAAGGTGAGAGTGCCGCACATCCATCTGCCCTCTCTCTCCGAATGCCTCTCCTTACGTCCTGCCCGTTACCCGTTGCCGATCCCATCCCCGTCCCCCTTCGGATCCCGATGCTAGTCCCGTGCACAAGCGTTGAAGCACTACGAGAGCAAGGTCGAGTTCATCCGGACGAACCTCGAGGCGCTGCAGGAGACGATCACGAAGAAGCAGGAGAACATGAACTACCTGATCAACGTCCTCCAGATGAAGCTGCAGCAGCAGGCGAGCGGGAAGGACGCAAAGGCAGGGTAGGGTGGCCGTCCTGTCAGTCGGGTACCTACGATGCAGCGCGATCGCGGTATCTCAATCATAACGTCATTCTCCAAGCTGGTGAGCATCCCCGCACACCTTCCCCCCATGTGCTCACCGACTTGCGGTCGTCGCAGAACGTGAACGTGTATGTATGCTTAGATGTAACGGTAGACACGGGAATCATATGTTCAAGACCATAGGAGAAGAGAGAGCTCGCGAGATGGGGATCGGAGACGGAGACGGGAGTCATAGGAGAGGAGAGGAGAGAAGCTGCATATGGCTGGGGGATACGATCGGGACAAGCGACTAGAAGGCACAACCGGGGCGGCAAAGTATCCAAATCAGAACTCGGAACGACGCCAAGATGAGAAGGGAACCCATACTGCATACCATGTGCTTGTAACCTCGATCTGCGGCGGACGTAACAACGTAACGTCGCTCAGCCCTGTAAGTATCGTGTTCGGGTCGCATGCCGGGTGGCTCGGGAACAGACCGGCGATCGTTTAAGTCGGGGCTGGAGAGAGCGTAGGCACAGTGACCAGGGCACTGGCCGGCGCGAATCCGGGACGGATAGTTCCTCTATGTCGTGCTCTGGGGCGGGGCGAATGAAGCCGAGACTGAGGCGTCATCTAACCTCGCAGAGAACATGTCAGCCTATCTCCATCCGTCATGTCACTGCAAGATGCACGCACCTGTTATCGCGGATTGTTCGACGGCGTCCAAACCTACGGGTCGAGCTTCTCGCCGCGGGCAAGCACGCGCACCACACGGTTTGGCTGCGTGACCATCTCCATCATGGTCATGACGGCCTGCGGACGCTCAACGAGGCCGGTCCCAGAGGCCATGGAGGGCGGCCTAGCCCCCGGTGTCGTACCGCGCGAGTTGCGGCGACCCCGTCCAGCCTGCGTACGCTTGGCACGCTCCTCCTCTCCAGAGCGCCTGGCCTCGCCAGAACGACGGCCCTTGGCGGGTGCGTCAGCAGCGCCAACCCCCGCGCTAGCATGGGGTGGAGCCGACGAGAGTTCGAGGACCTCGAGGCCAGCCTTCGTGGCCCAGCGAGTGACGAGCGCTGCAGAAAGGCGAGACTCGTATCTGTTCGGCTGGGGCGCGGGGAGAGGCACGGGGGAGGCGGAGATCGGAGCGGGGGTCGCAGGCTCGACCTGAGTGTCCGGGGAAGGTGCCACGACCGCGAGAACGACGCGGGGTTGCGCCTTCGCTGCCTGCTCATCGGCGAGCCCTTCGGTCGCATGCTCGAGCTCCCAACGGGCGCAGCATATCGTGCGGCGGACCCACTCGGGGGAGCTGTTGAGCGTGGCGGCTGTCTGCGCGTCGAAGGCGATGCTGTCCCAAGGCACGAAGGCGTCGTCCTGCTGCACCCGGATGCGCGGGTTCGTCCCGACCTGAGCTTCGAGGATGCGAGAGGCTGCGCGGGCGCGCTGGGCGAGCGCACTGGTACCCTTTTTGAGCAGATCGAGAGTGTTCAGGGCTGTGGCGCAATAAGTCAGCTCATGCAAAATCATTGTTAGAGTTGGCCTCTGTGAGGAGACGCAAGCAGCTCGTAAGAACTGTTTTGAGACTGAGATCCTCCAAACGACAGTGGTAACAAGCGCTCTTCCCACCGCACAGGCGATGATAAGACTTGCCTCACTAACTTGAGGAGTGCCGGCGTGAGTTCCTTGAGCGGAGAGCATACCACTCTCCAGACTCATGGAAGCCGCAGCGGTACCACTCCTCAAGGCGAGCGACTCCGGAGCTATCTTGCTCGTCCCCGCGAAGAAAACGACAGACTCACCTTCAAGGGGAACGATCACGGTCTCCTCCCTGCCATCCCTGCACCATCGCTTGAGGTGGTATAGGCCGTGTATGAGGACGGTGGCGTCGACGACCACGATATCCGCATCCTTGTGGCCCTTCCCGTCCGCACTCCGCCTCTCCTCCCGCTCCGCCCGCTGCCCTTCTGCTTGTCGCCCCCAGTCCCTCTCTGCCTCGTCGCTGCGCTTCTTGACGACCTTCGCGCCGGAGGCGTTCCTCTTCGTCTCTCCGCCCCTCCAAACGTCGGGGGTGCGGCGATCGCGCCAGTTGCTGCCGGTGTGCACGGATTTCTCGAGCTGTTCGACCTGGTGATTGAGGAATGCGGCGCCGAGGGCTTTCGACATGGCGATCTTGCCTGGAGCAAGCTTCGTGTCGGCCATGGTGGTGGTCATGGTGCAAGGTTGGATTGGGTTCGTGCGCCGGAGTCTCGCTCAGCCACCGCTGCGCCTCATCGCCCTTTTCGGGCAGTGTCACAATGAGTCACATGATGTCACAGGTACTGGAGTCTGGTTCCGCTCCGAGGTCGGCGCTCCGCGTTCACCGAGCTTGAGCTCAAGTTCCGTGAAGATTACGAGTGGTTACAACGTACAACTTCTCCTAGTAGTAGCATACGGGGGCGGCACATAATCCGTGATCCAAGCCAGCAGTCATTTGGTTCCGAACAAGAAAGCTGTACAACGACTCACAGCACATTGCAGAAAGCAGATTACAAACCGATACCAAACACTAGGCGGAGATTCACGCGACCTTCCACGCCCAGCACGGTCCTGTGAAGATGGTGAGTGGCTGCTGACAACACTGGTGCAGATTTGTGCGACTTACCCAGCGGATCCATGCGCTCGTGCTGCGCCCCGGTCCACATCCCCAGAATCCCCATGGCAGACGCCACGCCGCCGACCTGTATCCCTTCCGAGACCCACTCGTCCGCATTTCCGCCCTCGACCGTTGAGTACTGCTGGGCCGATGCGGTCAGTTGGGCTACCGGAGAGGGCGGGTGTTTCAACAACACATACCAAGGTCCAGCGGACACTCCCGTCAGCAATGATCGACACCGTGCCGTGCATCTTTCTCGGCCGCCCGGGCATGACGCCACGCAGAGTCTCTCCTACGACGTGAATCGTCGGCAGGTGCTCGTAGCCCGGGATGCTGCAAGGAGAGTACGACCTGATGCGGAGGCGCATTGGGATGATGCGCACCGCTTCTGACAGGTGTGGGTCTTCGAACTCGCCGGAGAGCTGGTGGCATTGTCAGTTAGCACTCACACGGGCGGACTTCCAAGAACACTTGCATTATGCACTGAAGGGATGAGGAGGTCAGCCAACTAGTCAACGCAATAATACGCAGAGAACGCACATATGAGATCCCTGTAATCCATCCAGCAGACGCAACGCCTGAAGATGGAGATCAGTGGCAGCAATCTTGGAGGATGGCCGGAATGTGACTTACTGCCAGATGCCCGTCACCCCGGCCCAGTCCCAACCCTCGCACTCATCCTCCTCCATCGCTCGTTCTTTCCCCTTTCCCTTGTCCGAGGATGGTTCAGCACCCTCCTCCGGTGGCGCCGGGGCTTTGTACGCGGAAGCATCCCATGGCGCGCTGCCAGGCCTCAAGCCGTCCAGCGAGAACAGACCACGCAGGTCCTGGACGTTCTGCACGGACTCGCGGATGTTAGCCTCGACCACCATCCTGACTGCAGCAAGATACCCCCAGTCAGCGTGAAGCTCGGAAGATGCAGGCGGCTCTGGAGGTACGTCGGCCTCGGCGTCCTGGGTAGCTGCCGGTGCCTCCTGGTCTTCGCTGTCTGTACTGCCAGTGCCGTCTTCCTCGTCTTCTTCGTCAACACCCATGCCATCGTTATCAGTGGCATCCTCGTGCTCTCCCTGCTCGTTGTTGCTGTCATCCTGTTCATGGTTGTGATTATGGCCCGCGTCATGTGGATGACCATGCGCCGCCGCGACTTGGAAGAGCGCGAGGATGGGCTGCAAGAGCTCGTCGTCCTCCACCGTCGATCGCTGCGCGCGGGACTTCTTTACGCTCTCAACAGGGAGGAATGGGCCCCAATGGCGCTCGCGCGCGAGGTAGCGCATGTTGTATACGCGCATGCGCGCGAGCCGTCGCGCTCGTTTGCGCTGCTTCTCGGCGGACATGTACGTGCCGTCCTGGATGTACAGTGCGGGGACATGAACGATATCGGCGAGTGGTTGTGGGACGGGTATGAACCCAGTGCACGCAATGAGTTGACCCGCCGCTTGCATCTCGCGGAACTCCGCCTCGCCCAAGAACTGGCCTACGAGCCCGCCTGACCACTTCTCCCCGGAGAAGGCTGCAGTCACCTCGGGAGGATAGCCATTGCAGAGGACAGACTCGAGCCATGCGGTGTTCCGAGCGCGCATGGCTTGTCCGAAGCTACGACCACTCGTGTCCGAAGGACCAACGGTCACGATGCTATTGGAGTAGCCACCGATGGCCTGCGGAAGGGGAGGGAATGTGGGATATTGTTCATACGTCGGACTCGTGGGGCTAGGGGTGCCTCCGCCTGATTGGAGGAACGATAGCACGATGGTGGGAGGGCAGGGGAGGGCGGTGTCGATTACGGAGAGCAGAGCATCGAACGCACGGATGTTCCTGTGGGTCACTTCCTCATCCGTAGGCCGCTCCGCTAACAGTCGGTACGTGTGATCTGTTTGATGATGAATGTAGCCCGCTGCCCATGTTCGCTCTTGGAACTCGGTGTCCCAGTCGAAATTGTCCTGCGGATGGCCTTGAGAGCATTCTCCCCATCCAGGCCCTCCTCCCGAAGCGCGCGGGTCGTCGAACGTTGTGAGGTAGATTTCGCGCCATAGATGCTGGTCCGGGCTGTCGTAGACGAGGGCGCGGTTTGCCCTGCACGTCTGCGCGAAGGCTGCGATGGCCTGAGGGAATCCACCTGCTGCGGCAGCGATAAGTATGTGCTCGATAACTTCTGCTGGAAGCGAGAGGAAGGACATAGCCGCGTTCTCGCACCGAGGCTCGCTGTTGGTGCACGGGCGAATTCAATGTGTCAGGAAGGAGTTCAATGTGTCGGGAAGTGGGCGAGGGTAGGACAAGGTGCGCGTGAGAGAGGTTGTGGTCGCTGTCCAGTCAGCTCCTCGGGCGTAAGCTCGCGCGACTGTCTCAGTCTGATCGGAGCTGAAGAGCACATACCGAGGCATTCACGGAGATAAGATTAGATCCGGTTCGCATCCCACGAGCACGCGATCACGAGATACCACGCGCTGCGCATCGTGCGCGACTTGCGACTCCGAGGCTCGAGCTCTCGCGAGGCACGGCGGCAACGCGTCGGCGCAAGCCCTTCTGCTCGACGTGGCATACTGAGTATATGCGCGATTTGTGGCTACTGTTAGGCTTTTATATCCTGCGCATATACTGAAGATCCCCTATGTGTAATATGCGTCACTGAGTTGCATATAGCCGCTACAGGTGAAAATCTCACCACTGGCGTTAGAAGCTGAGACCGAGACTGGAGACGCCAGCTAAGGGGGGGAGGAGCGAAATAGCGGGGAAGTAAGGTAGGAGGTGACGGTAGGATGAAGAGTTGCGAAAATATAAAGTTCGTGAAGCCGACGAGCGTACAACCTTACGGAGAATGCCGTTCACCTCCGTATATCGTCTACCAGCCTGAGTAGGAGCACACCCGGCCTGATTATCCTGCATTGATTGTCGCCTGAACATCCGACATACATGCTTCATAAGTCGTTTGAACGGAATCGATCCCGGCAGCACGTCCCATGGCTTGATGCCCTGGCAGAGCAGCTCCTCGTAGTCAGCTCGAGTATGACCGCAGTACATCGACAGCTCGTCCAACTCTGCGTCCGTGTCGTACAGGTCGTCCTCGTCCTCGCCGTAGTCATCGTCATCGTTGTTGTAACGTCCGCCCCAGAGTCCCGTGTGCGGCTGAGCGCCCCCGCGTGCGGCACGAGAGTTACCCCGAGCTCCGCGCTGTGGCAGGTTGGACCTAGCGGGACCCTGTGCTGGACGGCCTGTCTGAGCGGCGCGCGAGGAAGACGCAGATGCATTCGTTGAAGGGGCGGGATTAGGATGGAGAGCCTTCGCCCTCTCCTCAGCAGAGGGGTGCACCCAGAGGTCGTGGCGCCAATAGAGGGGCTTCAAAGCTTCCGCAAGGATGCTCTCAGGAACGTCCATGGGATCTGCTTCGACAGCCTCGACAAAGAAGCTGCGTTCCCAGTCGAGGCGTGCCTGGCTGGTCCACCAACCGCGCTCGGGGAGGTAGGTCTTGTCGTGCGCATACACGCAGAGGACACCGGAGTAGCACTCGCCAAGCAGCCAGGAGAGACACACGTTTCTCCCTCTGCATGAGCCATGTCAGCGCAACTTGCCAATACTATCTAGGAGGCGGGAACTTACAATTCGTCGCGTACGCTCTTTGAGTCGGGCGAATGCATGAAGCGGCAGGAACTGCCTTTCAGACAGCCGTCGTGATTGTGAAACTTGCAGGGAGTGAAATTGCCCGTGTGCAGGTACTCATCGCTGTCCGGGTAGTCGATCTCGATGGCTTCTCGAAGCTCGTTGCGTTCATTCATGTCAATGGCATTATCCCAGTCGTAGAGAGATTGGATCTCTTGGAGCTCCTTCCGGGCAGGCTCGTTGGCTTTGTCGATAGAGAGCAGATGGTACAAGTCTGGTCACGATAGTGTGAAAACCCTGGGTTTTGACAGAGGCACTAGAGATGCTCACCTGACTGAGCGCTGGTATACCGCTGACGCGCCTTGCTTGCGAGAGCTCGACGAAACAGAGACTTGATATGGTTAGGGTCATGCATGAGAGCTCTTGTAGCAGCGCTCTCGGCGGCTTCCCACCTATGTTGACAGTCAACAGCGCTCAGCCATGAGATGAGAACACTAGGACCTACTCTTGCAGCTTGAGCAGCGCCGCAGCAAGGTTCGAGACATAGACGGGTTGTGGGCCGGCGAGTAGAGCTGCCTCTCGGTACTTCTCGGCCGCCTTTCCCCATTTCTCCTGCTTGAAGAACTCGTTCCCCTGTAACATTCAAACGTCAATCAGAACTCACGTAGGACTACACTTGGAGGTACTCACCTCCTCCTTGAGTTTGTCCGCCTTCGCCGTCTTTTCTTGTCTCACCTTCTCACAAGCAGCCGCACGGGCTCGAACTTCCGCCTCACGCGGGCGTGGCGGGCGGTCAGCCGACAAGCTGGCAGTGCTCTCCGCCGGCAACGGGACTTCTTCCTCGGTGTTTGTGGTCGACTCAATATTCCCTCCGGGTCCTACGTGCACGCTCCCCATAAACTTGCGCGAGCCCAGGTCGCCTGGACGAATGTGCACGCCACACATGTCGAGGATGAGCCGCGTGGAGCCTTGTTCTCCGTTCACGTCGCCAATATACCCGAGAAAACCTGCTCCGACCGGGGCGAAGCTGCAGGAGTCTGGGGAGCCTGCCGGGGGCTATCCTCGGCTGGGGCGGAGACGTGCGACTCCGAGTCGACATCGGGCTCCTCCCTGGCGTAGTACACAGCGCATTCAGGCGACACGTTCTTCAGGTGCAGCGCTTTCATACTGAAGGAGGAAGGAGAGCCGCCCGTGAGAGAGGCTGGGGGACTCCTGCGGGGTTGAGCGCGAAGGTCGTCCGGAAGTACTCGCCCGCGTCCCATGGAAGGTCCCATTGCTGGAAGAACTCGCGTGCCCGAAGCCCTGGGAAGAAGCTGCTGAACGACAAGGCAAAGATGAGGGTGCCTCCGTTCTTCGTGTACTCGACGAGCTTCTGCAGGATATTCAAGCGCGATCCGTCCGTGATCGCAGCGTCCGACACCACAACTGCATCGGGCGGCGAAGGGTCCGACAGAGCTGCGGCAGCGTCGTCAGGATCGCAGACTTCGGAGAGGTATGCGTTGCGCGTGAGGGCTCGGTACAATTGGCAGTAGACCTCGTGATGCCAGTCGTTCTTGTGTAGAGACAGGAGTAGGACCGTCCGTCGAGGATGATTGAGAGGACGAACTGGACCTGCGGCCGCAGCGGAATACATGGCGCTGGATACAGTCTGCGCCTTTATGAGGACGGATCGCATGGAACCTCAGCCTCAGGGACAAAACATACCGTTGGGGGGATACCAGTCCCTGCAGCGATAGGGGCACGGGATCCAGGCCGCAAACACATCGCCAGGAGGAGCTTTGTCATGCTCGGCTTCCCGTTCATGTCGCCAATATAGCCCAGAGAACCCCGTCCGACGGGTGCGAACGCGGCCGGTGTGTCGTACACGGTGCGACCGTGCGGTCCAGTCTTGATGCGGCGCTTCTTAAGAGGCTCGAGATAGACAGCGTGCTGAAGCTCAACGTTGGAGAGGAAATGCGCCTTCATGCTGCACTGCTGCGATACGAGCTTGGTGTCGAGACCTTTGACAGCGGTGTTGATGTTGACCGCCCTGTGGTGGTAAGGGCCGGCCTGCCACGGGAGCCCCCACACGTGCTCGAAGACCGAGTTGAGAGCAGAGGGGACCGAGAAGCTGCCAAGAAGACCGGCATAGATAACCGTTCCGCCATCGCGTGCGTAGTCAACCAGCCGGATGAGGACGTCTCGATATGACAGTGTCGTGACGAAGGCGTCGGCGACGATGACCGCGTGCGGCCTCACAGTGCTGTTCATGTACCGTCGAACTTGTTCCGGGGTGTCCGCGGTGCGGATCTCAAGCTTCTCTTCCAGGAAACCTAGCTGTTCGGTGTGGAGACCGAGGAAGAGCTCGAACTGCTCCGGACAAAGGATGACGACTAGTGGCTTCGGCAGCATGGTACCTAGATCATGCGAATGAGCTCAGTACTGACATGCAGGAGACGTCAAAGAAGCATCTATACCTTTGGCCCTCTGAATCTGAGAGCAGTGGCTCAGTTGTAATCACAGTGGTGATGGTGGTGGTGCAGAAGAAGATCAGACGCCGCCGTGGCGCGCGGCGCGAGGACGAGGGCACGTGACCGGTGGCATTCAAGTTCAAGTCAAGTTCAAGTTTAGTTCAAGTTAAGTTTCTCGTTCTTCTTTAAATCCATTATTGTCCCGTAGGCCGGCCCCAGCGGACCAATAAGACAGTGCGCTACAACCCAGCAAAGTCTAAAGAAAATGCCCCCGACCCAGGGCCGAAAGAAGCTGGCGGGAGGGACTAGTAGAGGGAGTCAAGTGGTACAGTCCCGATAGTGCAGATCAGCACTGTGACGGCAAGCCCGACCCTTGTAAGGCGCAGGTTCTAAACCGTGGGCGAATGCCATCTTTACGAATAATCACTAATAGACGAGTACACACGGGTCGGTATCCCCTCCCGTGTCAGAACTCCCTGCGCCTGACGGTGTCGTTGCCTCCAATGCACACGTCTGGCACTCACCGGGACTGGGTACAAAAGAGACACAAGACATCGAAGCGGTCCCAACTCGGAGTAGAAGCTGCCTTACCCAGGCAAGCAGTCAGTGAATTGAAAGGATTAAGAAGAGGAACGGAATCTTAGCGTGGGTCTGCCGCAACGGTCGCGCCGGCGCAGCCCCGCCATTGTCGAAGTTAAGTTCAATTCAAGTTCAAAGCCATAAGAATTTGTCTGACTGCCTTTTGGCGAGGTCTAAGGCGCGTCGCATACTTCAGGACTCGACCATGTCTTGACTCACTCTTTCCCTGGGCCGAGCACTGGCAGTCTACTAGCCATATCTCCCGATAAACTTCCACTGGCAGCGCTGATGCGGCTGAGACAGACAATCAACTGCATAACAGGGAGACTAACGTAGCGGTACATCCGCACATTGCAAGTATTATCCTTCCACTGGGATACTTCACAAGTCGTTGAATGGTATTGATCCCGGCAGCACGTCCCATGGCTTGATGCCCTGGCAGAGCAGCTCTTCGAAGTCGGCCCGGGTATGGCCACAGTACATAGACCGCTCCTCCAGCTCTGCGTCGATGTCCTAGAAGTCCCCGTCGTAAAGGTCCGCCTCGTCCTCGTCGTGGTCATCGTCATTGCCGCGGTATGCAGTGGTACGCCTGGTCTGCCCGCGAATGCTGGCACCGTCGCGAGCGCCGCGTCGAGCGCCACGCTGAGTTCGGTTCGATCGAGAAGAGCTTTGCCCTGAGCGCGACGAAGAGGCTCGTGCCGGTCGACCTGTCCGAGCTGTGCGCGAGGGCCGAGATCCACTTGCATTCGCAGGAGCGGTAGTTGTAGCCTGGAGCGCCTTCGTCTTCTCCTCCGTGGAGGGATGTACCCAGATGTCGTAGCGCCAGTGAAGCGGTCTTAGGGCTTCGGGGAGGATGCTCTCGGGGACGGCCATGGGGTCTTCGGCGACGATCTCCTCGAAGTTCTCACGCAATCGTTGGAGTCGCTCCTCGTCGGTCCACCAGCCACGCGCAGGGAGATAGGTCTTGTCGTGCGCGTACACGCACTTGTCGCCGAAGAAGCATTCGCCGAGAAGCCAAGAGATGCATACGTTCCTTCCGCTATGGTGGTTCAATCAGGATGTCTCTAAGGCTTCAACGAGAGGAAGAGCTCACAGTTCGTCTCGCACACTCTTCGAGTCTGCGGCATGCTTGAAGCGGCAGCTGCTACCGTGTCGGCAGCCATCGTGGTTGTAGAACTTGCATGGGGTGCCATTGCCGGTATGCGACGCGTCCTCGGAGTCCGATTCGACCTCGAGCTCAAGGGGTTCCGCAAGGAAGGAGTGCTCCTCATCGTCCAGCTCATCAAATTCCTCCTCTATGTCGATGAGACGCTGGACTTCAGGCAGCTCCTTGAGCGCGGCTTCATTCTTCTCGTCTAAAGCAAGCACGCCGTACAGATCTATGAAGAACGGTCGTAACAGCTCGATGGCGTGCATAGTTTAGCGACTGACCTGACTCCGCGCTCATGTACCTGTGCATGGCCTTCCTCGCAAGAGCTCGACGATACAACGACTTGAGATGCTTCGGGTCATGTAGAAGAGCTCTCGATGCAGCGCTCTCAGCAGCTTCCCATCTGCACATCCCCAAGTCAATCAACTGACCTTCTCAACAACTAGAGAAAGACTTACTCTTCCATCTTCAACAGCGCTGCAGCAAGGTTCGACACGTAGACCGGCCGTGGCCCGGCGAGCAACGCCGCCTCTCGGTACTTCTCAGCCGCCTTTGCCCACTTCTCCTGTTTGAAGAATACGTTTCCCTGATATGTCCACATGCGGTCAGGGTCAATACATATATCCATGCTATGGTTGCGTCCTCTCACCTCTTCTTTGAGTTCGTCCGCCTTCGCAATCTTCTCTCGGTTCACCTTGTCACGAGCAGCAGCGCGCGCTCGCACCTCAGCCTCCCGTGGGCGGTTAGTGGCGCGTGCAGTCGACGACGACGTACTTGACCCAGCCTGTGCCGCTAACGGAACCTCCTCCTCGCTTCGCGTGGTGCTGTTAACTTGCCCTTCAGGGCCGATTGTCACGCTACCCATCATCTGACGTGTGCCCATGTCTCCAGGCCGGATACGTACTCCGCACATCTCCATTGTGAGTCGTATCGAGCCCTGCTCCCCGTTGACGTCGCCGACGTATCCCAGGAACCCCTCGCCAACTGGTGCAAAGGCTGCGGGAGTCTGCGTCGCCTGCTGAGCAGTGATCTTGGTCGGGGCGAATACGAGCGACTCCACACGAGAATCCGGCGTCGCATAGTATACGGCGTGTTCGGGTGGAACGTTCTTGAGATGAAGCGCTTTCATGCTGAATGTCGGAACAAGCGCGGCGGGCGAGAGTGGCGAAGGAACTCCTGCAGGGTTGAGTGCGAACGTTGTCCGGTAGTAGTCGCCGGAGTCCCAAGGGAGCTCCCATCGCTGGAAGAAATGGCGTGCTTTGTTCCGAGGGAGGAAGTTGCTGAAGTTCACGCCGAAGACGAGGATACCTCCATTCTTCGTGTAGTCGACGAGCTGTTGAACGACAGCCGAGTACGCTGCTTCCGTGATCGCGCCATCGGTCACGATGACCGCGTTTGGAGGAGAGGGGTCGGACAGGGCTGCAATAGCGTCAACAGCATCATAGACCTCTGCCACGTACGCGTTACGCATAAGTCCGCGGTATAGCTGCGAGTAGCTTTCGTCGATCCAGTCCTGTTTCTGGATGGAAATGAGCAGGACCTTCCGCCTAGGAGGATTGACAGCTAGAGCGGGAGGGGCTGCGTCCATGGTCGAGGTCGAGATCCTGGAGACAGTCTGTGCCAACAGGGCTCAGTATACATTGGTTCGCCGATTACATGGAAAAACGGATATACATACCGGAGGCACTCCGGTCCCGGGTGCGATGGGTGCGCGAGAACCTGGACGTAGACACATCGCCAGGAGGAGCTTGGTCGTGTCCGCCTCCTGGTTGACATCACCGACGTATCCGAAGTACCCCTGTCCCACAGGAGCGAACGCAGCTGGCGTCTCGTATACGGTACCGCCGTGTGACCCACTGCTGACGTGGCGGATATTGGCAGACTCGACGTAGACGGCGTGCTGCAATTCGACGTTGGTGAGGAAGAGCGCTTTCATGCTGTACTTCTGCGAGACAAGCTTGGTGTCGATGCCCCTGACGGAAGGGTTGAGACTGAACGTCTCGCGATGGTAAGGGCCGGTGCGCCAGGGCAACTCCCACACATGCTCAAAGCCAGCATTGAGAGCCGATGGGGTGGAAAAGCTGCTGAGGAGGCCGGCATAGATGACTGTTCCTCCAGCCCGCGCGTAGTCGACCAGCCGGATGAGGACGTCTCGATATGATGGGATCGTGACGAAAGAGTCGGCGACAATGACTGCATGGGGCCTCACTGTGCTGTTCATGTACCGCCGGACATCATCCGCGTTGAAGGCGTGGCGTAGTTCAAGCTTCTCCTTGAGAACATTGAACTGGTCGGCATACACGTCCAGGAAGATCTCGAACTGTGCTGGAAAGAAGATGACGACGAACGGTTTTGGCGGCATACGGTAGCTCTGTCAAGCGGATGAGTTCAGTACTTGTTCAGAGCTGCAGCCGTCCCTACCTCTGATCTGTATCTTGTGGCTCAACTGTGGGGGTGGTGGAGGTACGAAGAAGAGATGCTTGCCGCTGAACGCGCCAAGTCTTAGACCCGATGGGCACGTGACCGCGTGGCCGGATCCGAAACCGTCGTCGATGTTGAAGAGGAGGAGGGTGAAGAGCATTGGTTGTAGGCGTGGCAAGCCGTCCAAGATTATTTGTAGGTGGTTCGGTGAGGGTACTTAAGTCCTTAGGAAACTCATCGTAGCCTGAATCGCAGCAGCTGCGCTAGACATGAGGGATCGGAGCCCCGAGTCGGCGCCTCGCATAAGTACTGTATACGCTCCATGTCTTGCCGTAAAGCTCGGTGTCTCCCCACGTACCCGAACACTAGCGTTCTGAGGCTAATAAACGCATTCGAGGGCCTCGAGACCAGCTGCTCGTCCGAGGATACCAGTCTGAGATGTAAATCGCATTGTGAGTACTGACCTTCACCATCTTCACCCGTCGAGGGCGCCCGAATGACCGGATGACGATCCATGATCAGCTTGTTGTTCGCATTGCAAGCATGTGGCCCGTATATACATTCATTTTATGGTCACTACTTCAAATCAAAGCTGCGTGTCGGATACCACCTGTGATCTTGTCACTCGGACATACGTCTGGACTCTGCATCATCATCAGATACTGACCATCCTCTTGCTGACCGCGGCAGCCCTACAGCGCCGTACAGGTAGCAGCAGGCTCCAGAAGCTCCTGTGCTCGAGGTGTATTAATGTGGCGTCTTCCGGATGCCCATTCCTCCACACGATCAAATGGTTTCAAAAGACAATAGACCATAGTGGCTGTGTTCACCCCTGTGATGCCCTAGTCTTCCTGGTGGATTTTCGAACCTCGCACCCTGTTCCGAACTTCCGAATGGGCACCCCGCGATTCCCTTAAACAATACCAGGAGCTGCGGCGCGAAAGAGCCTTACACATACTGGGCAGCATCGGACGCAAATCAGAGTTGACACATGCTTCGCGGTGAACGATCTTGTTCCCGTCCGGTCGAAAAACTACTCGACGCTCTGATGAGGGGAGACGGAAGTCAGCTCCGCGATTCTGAGGCCGAAATTGCTTCACTGAACTGGTTAGACCGTATGACAAACGGTCGACTCCGACGATGACATGCGCACTGGGATAAATTCGGAAGCCTCCCTCGATCTCTCCGCAGATAGGCTTCTTGAGCCGCAAGGAGCGTGGACGAAGAAAAGGGCAAGACCGGGGGAAAATGAGCCGTCGACGCTCTCCCATCCCTGATCATGCCTCCCTCACATTCGCGTACAAACAGCGTTGAGGAAGAGCTGATAGAACTGGGCCATAACTGGTGAGTAGCGTCTCGACTCATATCTATGATGAGGACGCCAACAGCTGACGGCCAAAGGTTCATTCACAATCCGAACCAACGCGCCGTCCGGGTGCGGTACGAGGCAATTGACTCCAACCATCCTGCTCTGCGGACCGCCGAGACCTCCCTGGACAAGATCGCACGTGTTCTCCTGCAGATAGACGGATGTCGCGCTACCATCGTCCCCTGCTTACACCGAGCCGAGATCCCGAACAACCGCCATGTCCTGGGAGTCGTCTTGCACATGACCATGCTGAACGTCGAGGTCCTGGAGATGGTACATCTCATGCAGAGCGTTGTTCCCGTGCACTTGTTCATCGGAGAGCCACTCACGACGGCAACATCGTTCGACCTGTACAGCCCGGACAAGCTCACGATTCCAGACCATCTCGAGCCGGGTGACCCTCTCTTCTGCTCGGGCACCCAGCGCGCTATGGTTTTCGGGGCGTACCTACACGCTGCCGACGGCGATAACGCGCTCTACGGCATCACGGTGGGACAGGCAGTGGTACCGCATTCGGGCTTCGCGATGCATCCTCGGCTCAAACCTCGCGGCTTTCACCAACGACGCGTACGAAGCTCGCAACTTGCCATCCAGCAACTCGGCCGACCCCTCTCCAACCCTGCGGTCCAGGTTGTCGAGCAGACGATCCGTGCCTCCGAGCTGGAGCAGGCAAGGATCTACGCGGAATTGGAGAGGACAGGCCAGAACGAAGGCTCGCCCCTCGTTCAGAGACGACTCCAACAGCACCAAGCGCAAATCTTGAGGCTGCGAGAGTCGCTAACGCGTTCCCATGAATACGACGTGGGACATGCGTGCGCGGCAGAAGCTCTCATCCGTCCGTGCAACAGTAAGCACGATGCCTCTCCACCGACATGCAGTACATCACCTGACCGCAGGCCAGGTACCGACCATCGACGACATTCCGGTCAAGGAACGTCGCATCGCTCGAAGCGCTACGATGACGGGCACACGCACCTTCTCTCCTGGACGCTCATGCGCATGGCGTCCAAGGCCAGCGACAACCCGGTAACGCTACATGCGTATCCGGGGACGCTTGAGCGAGGTGCAGCGGTGTCAATGCACGTCCGCGACCCGAACGTCGAGAGACCGCTTGGTCCGTACCGCGATGGCGTTGTCAATGGCGCGCCTGCCACTGTCATCATCGGAGGCCAGATGGCGCGCGAGTGGGCCGTCTTCCCTGCACCTGGGCATAATTCGATCAAATTCGCAGCCAGGGGAGACGCAGGAGCGTTGGTCACGTCAGCGTTGGGGGCCACGCCGGAGGAAGGGGCGGTCGTGGTGCCACTAGCGTTGCTGTACGCCGCCCCAGAGAGGGGCCCGTATGGACTCGTGACGCCGCTCACCACGGTGTTGAGGCGCATTCGAGACGTGACGGGGATGCATTTGCGCTTCCAGGGTAGTTGGTGGAGAAACAACTACGGTTAGAATGGCGGAAGGTCAAAGAGGGGCAGAGATGAGTCGAACAGTCTATTATACCAGTACGCGGCATATACCCAGGCTTATGTAGACCGTCTTGTCGGACGGGCATGAATAACTGAGAGGAACAAACATGGTATTATATGGCGATGAAGGACCAGTGCTGGCAACGGCATCAAGACCATGTACGTGGAGCCATGAGACGGGTGCGCGCACCTAGACATCAAGACAAGAGACGACAACATCGCATATTTTCACCTCCCGTACCACTGCCCGGGACCGCCTGGAGGATTCTGATATGCGCGATTCGTTTGGTAGTCGTTAGCGTATGAGTGTGATGGTTGGGGTGGGCCAGCACCAGGACGGGGTGCCGGTTGAGATAATGGTACCATGCGGGCCATCAAGGTCTCGCCGAGCGAATTCCGTCGTTGAGAAGGGAGTATCGGAGGTGCGGGAATGGCAGGACGTGGCGGAAGGGTTGCGATAGATGCGGTTCGCAAAGCGGATGGTCCTGTAGGTGGACTGCGTACGGAGGCTGGTGGAGGGATGACGGGCGTTGAGCTAGACGGTGGTGCTGGCTTGGGAGGGTGTGTTGTCGACTTATGTGCGGGCTTGGTTGGAGGAGCATCATCTTACATGCAGGCAGCGTCAGATACATGGCTGACGGGATGGTCTGGGAGCAATGTGACTTACCTTCACTGTCTGAAGGCGACTTCGCCGTCCGCTTCCTCTTGCCGGTACGTTGTTGCCGCGTCGCAGGTACGCCACCTCCGCTTTCAGCATTGACGGTCTGAGGTCCTTCAAGAAGGTCAATACCAGCTTGAACATCCTGCTGTTCTGCCTGATATCCTTCTCCGTCTTCCTGATGTCCTTCCTCATAAGCCCGATGGCCTCCGAGAGCTGAGCCATAGACATTTTCTTCTTGTTGGCATGGATGAGGATAGCGATGGCTATAACCTCCATCGGAGCGACCTTCTTGACCCCGGACAGCGAGAAGACTTTGTTGAGCTTGGCATCTTTTGCGAGGGCGCAGAAGATGCGGTAGGTATCGTGCACGTCTTCGCAGAACTCATCGTCCAGGTCATCCGGCTCCTGGAGCCAGCTCTCGAGAACGTTAAGCGTCGGCAAGGTGGTCAAGTGAGGCCATCTCGAGATACAGTACACGGCCGTCGCTAGTCCTCGGAAGTCGTTTGCGCGACTGACGTCCCAGGAGATGTCTGCGGCCAGCTGGTCGACAACGTAGGTGTCGAGAAGTTCGCGAACGAAGTCCGCCTGAGGACCGGTGATGGCTTGCAGTTTCTCTGAGGAGTGGGATGAGCGTGATGTGGAATGGCGGTAAACGGAAGTGGTAACGAACCTGCAGGGGTGAGGGCCATACCCAGTTGGACTCTCTGGGCTTGAAGGTGAGTTACTTCTGCGGAACGACTTCATCATGAGTGCATACCTGGAAGATCTCCCTCTCGTTGGCTGGGGTGATGTCTTGATACTCCATACATACCTGACACACCACTATGAGATAGACTGAAGGCTGTAGTTGTCCACGACACGCACGATTTGCTTGTTCATGAAGAGCTTCTTATATCGTTCAGGTAGCAACTTGGCTTTGATCTTGCCGGTATCCTTGAAGACAAACTTCTCGCCGGTGAACCTGAGGGCCGATGTGAGTACCAGCATCTGTATGCAAATAGTTCGAGACGCACGGATCCTTGTCTATGCGAAAGCACAGAGAATGGGAATCAGCAGCAAGACGTGGCTACCGAGGTCGCGACATACAGGGAATCTGTCGGCCCATTGATATCAAAAATCATGCATAAGCAAGGGCGCATAGACTCACTTCGCCGCCAATGAATCTTCCGACGCGTAGTTCCACATACGATAAGTCTACATGGAATCTAGGTCTCCAGGACGTGATGACTTACCTATAGATCGAAGTCAGGCGTTGTTTCCCGTCCACGCATACACGCCGCTCTCCACCATCATCCGAGAAATGTACAACTAGAGTGCAAGAGATGAGAGTGCATATAGGAGACAATGAAAGCACTCACCGAATATCACCGGGGGCACGTAGAAATTTCGGAAGATGGAGTCAATGAGACCTGCGAAACCTCAGTCTAAACACACGACCGCAGACCAGATTGCCCGCACCGATTTGCTTGCTGTCAGGCCAGACAACAGCTATGGTTGGGGTTTGAAAAGTGCAGTTCAGAGCGAACACAAAAGAAACCATACCGCGCTGATAATCGGGCTGCAAGTCAACGTCCTGCGCATGTATCTGCTCTGTTGATGCGTCTCAGCTAAGAGATATAGTCCAGGATGGATATATGCGCACCGAATAGAGATTGACAGGTATACGTTGTCGCGCGAGGCACCTTCAGAGCACCGCGTATCTTATAACCTTCCGGCTCCCCGTTCGCCTTCGTCTTGCCCTTCGACGCCTTCGACCGAGTGGACGCCGAGAGGGGAACTTCCACTTCGTCCTCAGACTCAGTCAGTTCGGATTCTGAGCTCATTGTATGCGCGTTGGTCAGAGATGTGGCAGGGGAGAGGGTGTGGTGTGGTGGCAGAAAGGAAGAAGAGGTGCTCGGGCGCCGGGATGCTCGACGCGTCGGGCGGGGCGCGCGTAACGTTCGACACGCGCCGTCTCTTCCTCCCGACCACCACCATGAGCAATGGCGACAAGTTCTCGACACCACTCAACTCATCGAGCCGGTTCCTCTCGTCGATCCCGCGCAACAATGCCTTAAAGCGCGACTCCCTGCAAGCGGAGCTGGAGCGTGGTGAGTGGCGAACTCGGTGAACACGCGGCAGCGACCCTCATCACGTTGGTAGACCCACAACTGTCGACTGCCAAGAGACAACAGCGGACACAGGCCTTCTCATCTCACATGGCACACGCGTCGCTGGAGAGGCAACTCGCGGCGGCCCAGACGGCGAAGCTTGAACTCGAGACCAAGCTCCGAGAGAAGGAGCTCCTCGTAGAGAGACTCGAAGGAGACAGACGATGGCTTGCAGAGCGCGAGAAGGAGGAGAGGGAGGAGAAGGAACGCGAGCGTGCCGAGTACCTCGAGGAGAAGGTGTGCACAGTCCAACCTCTCTCCCATACCTCCTTATTGACAGTGCAGCGGGCAGAGGAAAGCTGAAAGTGAACTACGCTCACTGCGTAGTTCCCTCTCGACTCTCCGCGAACAGCATGTCGACCTCGAAGAGGAACATTCAACTCTCTCGCGGAGCACCGCTCAGACTGTCGCCACCCAGAAATCGCAAATTGCCACTCTTACTCGTCAGGTATCCTTGCTCGAGCATGAACTTGACGAATTCAAGCGATTGTGCGAGGAGCGAACGCATGCCTTCGACGAATTGCAGGCGCAGTTCGACGAGCTTAGTGCGGCGCAGGAAAGCTTCACTCTCCAGAACGGGCAAGACGAGGACTGGTCGGTCGTGCGTGAGGAACTCCATCGGCAAGCTCAGTACATGCGCCAACTCGAGAGCGCAAACGCGAAGATGGTCGCTGAGCTCAATAACCTGCGCGAGAAGCAGACGAGCGTGGAGGTATTGAAGGAGCAGAAGCGCGACTTGGAGCGCAAGCTGCGCGGTGCGGATGAGCTGCGGGAGCAGGTGGTGAAGCTTGAAGCGGAGCTAGAGGCCGCGAGAAAGGAGCGGGAAGAATGGTGCGTCTTTGTTCTTTGTTGCGACACGATTCGCCACCCACATCCTTGCCAGGGCATCTTCATCCGCGGAACCAGCGACCCCCTCGAAGACCCCGGTGTCCGTTACGCAAAGTCTCTCTAGCCTGCGTTTGGCACATGCACGTTTGATGGAAGAGCACGGATCCAACGTTGCGCTCCTTCGGCATCGCGAGCAGGAGATCACAGAGCTGCAGAGGCGCGAAGTTGAGGCGCAGCAGGCATCGAAGGAACTTCGTGCCCAGGTCCGTGCCTTGAAGGATCGCGCGACGCGCAGCGAACACAAAGTCATCTTGGCTGAGCGTGAAATCAGCTTTCTTCAGGCGATGGTGGTACGTTCGTTCTGCGGTGTCTCATGCATAAACCCTCACTTATTTGCCATAGGCGAGTTACAATGCCGAGGAGACTGCTCATGATGAGAGCAAGTCCGAGGACGAAACGCTCAAGCCCATGCAACAGCTCGAGACACTGGTCAAGGAGTACAAGGCTGCCGTCGCGGCCTTGGAGAAGGAGCTCGAGGAGACGCGTGCCCATCCCATCGTTACTGAAGACCTCGCGGCCAAGCAGAAGTTACTTGCTGAGCTTGAAAAGGAGCGTGCTGCAAAAGAGGAGGCCGAGAAGGGTACGTGTCTCCTTTGTCGCGCCTTGTCTTATACCAAGACACCCGCACGCAGAGCTCAAGGAAGCCGAGGAACAGACGGAGAAGCATCTCGAGCAGATCGAAGAACTCGAGCAGACCCTCTTCGAGTTGCGCGGCGAGATCGGCGCTGGCAGACATCTCCCTCCAGGCGTCCGTGTGCTGTCTCTCCGGGACAATCCTGCACAGCAGTGGGAGGACCTCAGCAAGGCTACGATGGATCGTTTGCGCAGCGAAAATGAGGCGCTCATGAAGCGGCTGAAGGATCTCGAGGAGAGTGGCGTACGCGGAGCCGGACAAGACCCGAACTTGGAGGAGCTCGTTCCGCGCGCGAGCTGGGAGGCTGTCAACGATGATAAGCTCAAACTTCAAGAAGAGCTGAAGCAGAAGGAGAAGCGTCTCCTCCGCTTGCAGCAGGTGAGCGGCGTATCCTCGACAGTGAGTGAGAACAGCACCTCACCGCCGCCCTGCAGGTGTTCACTGCCAAGAGCGCGGAGTTCCGAGAGGCCATCGCCTCCATCCTCGGGGTGAAGCTTGCCTTCTACCCCAACGGTCAGGTTCGGGTCACGTCTCAGTACGATCTCAATGCGGCGTTCGTCTTCCAGCCGAACGGCCAGCGAGAAGGCACGAAGATGCAGCTCGTTGCCCAGGGCGATGGCGGTCCGGAGGACCTCCCCCAGCTTATGCGGTACTGGGTCGAGCATGAACAGTGCATACCGGGTTTCATGGCGAGTATCACGCTCGAATGCTACGAGAAGAACAAGATGGAGCGCGAGCGGGAACAGCATTAGAGCTCTCCTGTGCATCTGGGACGATCACTCTCCGGACAGCATCATGGCTGTTGTAACTATGTATGTATTTCGTATGTCTTCCCGCTTTCTATCTACGCACATGGAATTCCACATTGTCGAATGTGCAGGGGGTTGCTGCAGGCACGATGATGGTCATCTTGAGTTTCAGCGGACTTCTGTAGATGCGAGCTACGGTGCGGTGCATGGCTTGTCCGATTCACGAGCTGTCCTTCCCGACTGGTCTGCTGCAGAACAGGGAGCAGATCTGTTATAGCTTTCAAGCTTCAAGGTGAGTTGGAAGGGCGGCAACACTCGTGGCTGTGCAGCCTCCCTTGTACTAACCATCACGCCGTAAGGCAAACCCTTGCGCCTGAATCATATCACGATCAGAGACAGTGGTATGGTATCCTTCTACAATACTCACTCTATATACTTACACCCTGGGGAGGAAGTGAATCGATGAAATCCATGAACGGCAGCCGAGCGCTGAACGATCAGTGAGCCGTTCCGAGACGCTCGACTTAACTCTGAACCACCATCATCCCCGCCGGGCCACATCGTTATCACGACCAATTCCTCCAACCTGGGAAGAAGCTAGCACAGTTGGAAGCGGTGGGAGTGCATTCCGCGCTGCACTTGACTCCAACGGCCCGTTACTGGACTCTTCGTCGTGCAGAGACTATCGATATCGCACATATCATGTCGTGCTCATGGGATAAGCATCAGCTAAGAGTGCCCGCCTGACTGCGCGTTCTCTACGGGGCTCTTTGCTCGTAGTGCGAGCTTCGGGGAGCTCTTCACCGCCACCTCAACCACGCTGCTGCGGCGACAGCGCTTCGGTCGCCACGCTGGGGTCTCGGTAGGATCTCGCGTTACATACTTACGTCGACTTCAACTACTCAACCTTCGGTGCGGATATCTCACCGCTCGTCTTGAGGTCAGTCTCTTCCATCGGCCAACGGTGAAGATGCACCGCTGAAGAACCCGGAACTGCGCTCGCAATGGCATCCACACACCAGTGTTCAGCCTTAAACCCGGCAGCCATCAAGGGAGGTTCCGCGCACACTGCTACGTCTTCCTTCACGCGAATCTCGGATCGATGCTGTTCGCAGCTCCTTCGCAGTGCCCAATATCTGTACAAACGACCGTATCGGCAACGCTCTTGACGTACAGCATGGTTGTAAAGTGCGTATTTTTGCCTTCGAAATCTCTCCGCAGTCGGTGTTCTGATGCGTACCGCCGGCATCCCAGGCTACACAGTGACAAGATGCCGTCAATATGCGCGGCCCCGAGTGAACAGCAGCTGCGAATTGTCCTCGCAGGGTGGCTTGCTAGGGGCTGCCGCCGAGTCCCGACCGCGCACTCACTCCGGCATGTTAGAACGGCGTCTGGTAGAGGACTCCCCCCTCTCCCGTGCCTCGCGGGAACATGCATATGCTGGCCGTGTTGAGCGCAGCGGGATGCCCGCAGCCTGTCGCATCGCTGACTTCACAGGACAGGTCTAGCTAGGCGAAACTGCGGGCCCGTGGATGCGCGCGATTTCTTTCAGACGACTGCGCTTTTCATGGACCGTTGACGACGTTTTCATCGGTCGCAGGTCCTCCCAATACTCAACAAGGGAGCTCGGAACGACCAAGAACGTCAGTATAAAATGCCGCATCTCTCCCCCCTCCGGATGCAAGCAATCCGCCATTCATTTCCTTCCCCTCCTGTCCCTTTGAGTCGTACCATATCGCATTTCCCACCATCAACTATGGGTGCTCTCCGTTCTTTGCGAACCTCGCTGTTGTGGGCCTATCGTTGGCACGCCTTGCGGCAGCTGCCATCGGTCCCGTCACAGACCTGACTATCTCAGATGCAGACATCTCACCCGATGGTTACACTCGAGCAGCCGTAGTCGTGAACGGTCAGTTCCCCGGACCGCTCATTTCTGGAAACACGGTACGTCTCGACAATTCAATGTCACGTACTCAATAGTCGCTCATGGTTTATCAGGGCGACAACTTCCAAATCAACGTGATCGACAACCTCGACAACTCCACAATGCTCACATCCACGACCATCGTGAGTCAGGGTTCGCTTACCTCCTCATGCACGAGACTGATGTATACGTGCCTGCAGCACTGGCACGGATTCTTCCAGAAAGGCACGAACTGGGCCGATGGTCCGGCCTTCGTGAATCAGTGCCCTATTTCGGCAGGCAACTCATTCTTATATGACTTCACTGCGACCGGCCAGGCAGGCACGTTCTGGTACCACAGCCACTTGTCGACTCAGTACTGCGATGGCCTGCGCGGGCCCATGGTGGTCTACGACCCCGACGATCCCTACGCGTCCATGTACGATGTGGACGACGGTGAGTTCCCCCACATTATGTTTACGGGTTTTGGTCTGAATTTGCGCACAGAAAGCACTGTGATCACGCTGGCAGACTGGTATCACACCGCTGCTCGCCTCGGTGCTCAATTCCCGTGAGTCTATCTCATTGGGTGTTACTTGCGGCATCGCATCCTGAAATACTCTCCAGGGCTGGTGCAGATTCCGTACTCATCAACGGGCTGGGTCGGGCAGCCGGAGGCGACGCAGATGCTTCTCTGGCTGTCGTCAACGTCACGCAAGGGCTCCGCTACCGGTTCCGCCTTGTTTCAATCTCGTGCGACCCGAACTTCACGTTCTATATCCAAGGGCACAACTTCACTATCATAGAGGTTGACGGAGTCAACGTCGAGCCGCTCACAGTGGACTCCATCCAGATCTACGCGGGCCAGCGTTACTCGTTCGTCGTGAGTAGCGAGAGCACCCATCGCGCCTGGATCCCCTAATCCTAATGACCTTCACAGCTCACTGCAGACCAGGCGATTGATAACTATTGGATCCAGGCCATCCCGAACGTCGGTACAGTCACTACCGATGGTGGCATCAACTCCGCTATCCTCCGCTACGATGGGGCAGATGTCGTTGAACCTGACGCTGCCACTCTGACCAGTTCCATTCCTCTCGCGGAGACGGACCTCGTCCCCTTGGAGAACCTCGCTGCCCCAGGTAATGCGACTGTGGGCGGTGTGGACTACGCACTGAACCTGGACTTCGACTTCGTGAGTACCCCTTCCATCTGCAACTACGCCATCTCACTCGCATGTACAGAACGGCACCTTCTTCTTCATCAACGGAGAGCCCTTCGTCCCGCCCACTGTGCCTGTTCTGCTGCAGATCATGAGTGGGGCACAGACAGCAGCGGACCTTCTGCCCAGCGGCAGTGTATACACCCTCCCCGCGAACTCATCCATCGAGCTTTCGTTTCCCATCACGGCAACCAACGCCCCTGGAACTCCCCATCCCTTCCATCTGCACGGAGTAAGTGTGCTAATATCGACTGTATTCATGGGAGCCTTGTTGACTGCATCGCTAATATATGAACGCGCAGCACACCTTCTACGTCGTCCGCAGCGCTGGGAGCAGCGACTACAATTACGTGAACCCTCCTCAGCGCGACACCGTCAGTACCGGAGCCGCAGGAGATAATGTCACGATCCGCTTCACGACAAACAACCCGGGCCCGTGGTTCCTCCACTGCCACATTGATTTCCACCTGGATGCTGGCTTCGCGGTCGTGCTAAGTGAGGACACGGCTGATGCCTCGGCAGATAACACACCTTCATGTGAGTACGGTCAGAGGATATGCGATAATTGCTGACAGTGAACATCGTGAATAGCTGCCTGGGAGGACTTGTGTCCCCTCTACGATGCGGCCTATCCTGACGGTCTCGGGCGGTGAGATCCAACAGCGTGAATGCATTATAGCTCTGGGACCACAATCTCCATCACACGCTCTTTTCCGGCTACGCATGCAACTCCCCTTCTGTTGTGCATCATGGACCGCTGCTTTTGTCTGTATCCGCTCTACGTCTGCTTCGTCGACATGTAGTTATCTGCATTCCCACATTGGCTAGATATCGCAAATAACCCATGCCGGTTTGAGGCAGTACTGAATCTGATCACAAGACCAACTGTAAGTAAACGTGGGAAGTACTAGTACTGCGATCTCATTGGGTGGTTGCTGGTGGTTGTGATTCTCAACAAAAACATAGTGATTCCGACACGGGGAATCGAACCCCGGGCTATCGCGTGAGAGGCGATAATGTTAGCCACTACACCATATCGGATACCATCTCCTCTTATAGTCTGACATTCTGGTGCTGAAGCATCTCATTCAAGTAGCAGGCGACAACTCCGATCGTTGCTGGTATGTCTACTACTAGTACATGTGGGTACCTTGTTCTCTTGTGTGCGTGATTCCTGATGAGACGCGACGACGTCCATGTATTGACAATGTCTGTTACTGTCATCCCAGGCATTAACCCCAGCAGCTACTAGGATGCATATGGGCCGAGGGCCAGAGGCCAGGTCTCGATCGGGAGGTACATCTTTGCGCAATCCGTACACTGAGACTCCTGACTCTAAACTTTAGCGCTTGAGCGATAATGCTGCCCTCCTTGCGCGGAATCACTTGCGAAAGGACATGGTCCCCGGTTCCTGGCAGTGGCAGTGGTAGGCATCGACCTGCATCGACTCGGATAGGCGGCTGTCATCCAAATTCAAATTGTCCTTTCGCAGTTGGCGCCACATATGAGAGTCAATTGCGTGCGCGCCCAGGCGAATCACAACATCGTCCTCATCTGCGCAATATTGCATCATGAAGTCAGTCCTATCTCTGCAGTTGCGACATGCTCACGGAAATTTTAGCGACGTGGACCTTAAACGATCAATTCCGACGTGAGCTAGCCAAGAGCTAGCCGTTCCTTTAAAGCGCGTCTCAAGCTTCGATATGATTGAGCTTCTCTCCCCGCCCCCTCGCTCCAACCCGTGAACGACCATGTCAGTCAAGGGAGACATATCTTCGTCAAGCTACCCGTCCTCGGTCAAGTCGAGCGGCGACCACGGAGAGGCGGCCAGGGTCGAACTCGAACACCTTGATCCTGAGCTGGTCAAGAAGACATGGCGGAAAGTTGACTTGCACATCATGCCGATCGCGGTGTTCCTGTATCTGGCATCTTACATTGACAGGTAAGTACGTCTGCTCGAAGACGCTCACGAAATGATTGTTGATGACCTATCCAGAGCGAATATTGGAAACGCGAAGGTGCTCGGCCTCGCATCCTCATTGCACCTAACGAGCGGTCAGTACAACTGGGCACTCTCCATCTTCTTCATCGGATACGTCGTCTTCGAAACTCCATCAAATATCATCCTCCGGCGCGTCAGTCCGAGATGGTATATCCCTATACTCACGGTGAGCCTGGGAGACACTTTGCTTTCTCGCGAAACGGCTAATCGCAGGTGGCAGGTCATTTGGGGGTTGGTATGTGCGCTGTTCGCTACGGTGAAGACCGCCGGAGGGCTGCTAGCAATCCGGTTCTTCCTCGGCCTCGCGGAGGCCGGTTTCTTACCCGGTATCGTCTACTGGTGTGAGTGCATTGATGATCCTGCAACGGCGTTAATGCGGTACTGAAGTGTTCGTAGTGAGCTGCTGGTATCCCCGCACCGTACTGGGCCGACGCTTCGGAATCCTTTACTCGACCGTGTCTCTCACGGGTGCATTCGGTGGTCTTTTGGCAACCGCGATCCACGCTCTCGACGGCACTCACGGCATCGCGGGTTGGCAGTAAGCACCCTTTGTTCCTGTTCGTTCCTTCGAGCAGTAGTTCACTTTCTGACCTCTAGGTGGATCTTCATCGTCGAGGGATGCATCACGGCAGGCTTTGGGCTCATCGCCGCGGTCTTCATGTCTGCATACCCCGAAAACGCGTCCTTCCTCACCCCTACCGAGAAACGCATCGTCCTGCTCGCCAACGAGGCCGACCACGCACAGAAGGCCGGCGAGTCGTTCAATGCCAAACAGATCCGTTCTGCGTTCACCGACTGGCGAACCTGGCTCTGGGGCCTCGTCTACCTCACCATCTACATCCCCGTGTACAGCGTCATCCTCTCGCTCCCCTCCGTCGTGACCGGGCTCGGGTACAAAGGCACGACCGCGACGCTCATGGCGTGCCCGCCCTACGGACTCGGGTTCTTCATCGTGCTCACTGCCGGCTGGACGGCGGACCGCTATGGTCGACTGTTCTACCACTACGTTGGCGCCATCCTCGTGACGGTCGTGGCCCTGATTGTGCTCATGACGGTGGAGAACCTCGTCGTGCGCTACATCATGTTCTTCTTCGTCATGTTCATGTGCGTTGTCCGCCACACCTATCCGTGGGCAAGGCCATCGCTCACGTTCTCATCGACACAGGTTCATCCCGGTCTCGATCTGCTGGGTGTGGCTCGGAAGCAACTTCGCGGGAGCTAACAAGCGCGCCACGGCAGTCGGGCTTGTCTTCTCCCTCGGGAACATCGGCGGTGCAGTGTCGGGGCAGATCTACCGCGCGGAGTGGGCACCGCGCTATGTGCAAGGACACGCCATCAACCTTGGGTGCTACGTCCTCGCGCTCATCGCTGGTACCGCGCTATGGTGGAGCTACAAGGCCGATAACGAGAAGCGCGATCGCGAGGCGAACGAGAACGTCAAGCGGGGCAAGCACGAAGACCTGCTCGGGGAGGATCTGGGCGACCTGGGCGATAGGTGCGTGCGCCATGGTTAATGTTGCACTCATCGCGAGACTAATAAGCTGATGCGTGGTGTAGGCACTCGAGCTTCAGGTATTATCTGTAGCCTTGGAGGGCCAAGGAGTCACAAGGAGCCAATCACAAAATAACCGTGGGTATACCGTATACGATCTTAAATGACTTTCCCGGGAGAAGACAACATACTTACACTAGGTACCTCTGTATCATACTCTACATACATGCATCGCCATGAACGAATAGCGGCTCATCCACTTGCACGATGCTCGTGATCAACGTCTAGCATTCCCAGAGATGTACGCATGAGCGACGGCCGCCTCGCCCCGTTCGGCCGTGGCTCCTCGTTCAACGTCGACGAGCTGCCTTGCCTGAGCGACCTCAACTCCTCAAGTGTCGTCTCCAGGATGATGATCTTGTCCTCCCAGTTCCCGTCGCGGTTGTGCCCCTTCGCCTGTTCCGCGACAGTCCCCGAGCACGTCGACTAGCGCAGCCGCCAGGATGTGCGGGTAGCGCTTCTGCAACGAGACCAGGTGAGGCGCGATCCGCGAGATCGGATAGAGGAGACGCGGCTCGTTCTTCCACAGAGGCGTCTCAAAGAAGTCCTGTAGGTGGGAGAGCGTGTCCCGCAGGTGCGTAGTTTGGTCTGCGGACTCCGCCCCGGGGAGTGTCGCCAGGCAGATGACAAGGTCGCAGGCATCGAGGAAGTGCTTTGTGTCACCGTCTGTGCGCGCGTTGCTGATGAACGCCACTATCGCTCCGAGGTCTGCGACATGACACGCTTTAGTCTGATTGGGCTGCGCTCGACATGGGAATGGCTCACCATGGCAGCCGGCTTGGGCGCGCTGCTCGGCAAGCTCGAGGTTTCGGGACAGTTGCTGGTACAGGATGGAGAACGCCAGGTGGCGCACGGTTGGTTCTCCGTCGTCCAGCAGCGACAACAGGACGCGGCAGAAGTGGCAGTACGTCAGGGGCAGCGAGCGAACAAGAAGCGGTTCCAGCGTCTTCAGGATACGTAGAGGGTGTTCGAGGGATACGTGCTCAGACCGCATCTTCTCCAGCGTGTCCAGGGTGATGTCCGTGAGGATCGCCAGCGACTCCGGCCTCGAGCTGCCGTTCTCATCGAAGTAGTGGACGCCGCCGACGACACGATCCGCCCGGTGGCCCATGATGCGGTAGTAGCACTGTACCGCGGCTGCGGGCGGCATGTCAGTGAGACATGGTTCGACGACAGTACGGAGGAAGCTATCGTCGAGGAATGTCGCGTCTGCTCCGACGAGCATGTGCCGGTCGAGGACATCGTCCTTGTCGTCAATGAGGATCCTTTCGCGCGCCTTCCAGCTGTACGTCGTCGGCTTGTTCGCGAACTTCTTGAGTCTCCGGACGACCTTCTGCGAGAGCCTGCTAAGCAGTCGGCGGAGCTGTCCGTCTGCGTGGGGGACGGCGAGCTGGTTAGCGTAGGCAGAGACGGATTGCGCGAGACTGCGAGCCGGCCTCTTCAGCGCCTGAATAACGACGAAGACGCCCCATGCTTGCGGAGACTGGTATGGACAGTCGGGCTTGAAGGTAGGGAGGAGAGTGGTGAAGACGATGAATGCAAGCAACACAGAAATGAGGACGATGGCCGCGGTGGAAACCTTGAAGTTCAACGGCCGCAGGAACTCGATGAGACCGATGAGGAAGAGAACAAGGGCACCCTGCATCAAGATGGGGAGGAGCATCATGATGCCCGCGACACGCCATTTCCTGAGGTTGTCGTAGCGGAACTGCCGCAGACGCGCAATCTCGGGAGAGACACCGGCCATGCCTGAAGTGTACTGGTTGAGCCATTGTTTTACCAGTAGGCTGATCGAGGCGGCGGCCAGACTGCATATCAAACTGCAGAACCATAGCGTGTTGATTAGGACGGCATTGAACTGTGGTCCGGAGGTCGATGGTTGCCCGGAGGATGCACTGGCATCCAAGGAGGCAAGGTCCATGCCATTCGTTTGCGCCAGGTGGACTACAAGCGAGCGTAGGAGGTTGTCGGTCGTCGAGGAAGAGGATGAAGAGGAGCTGTTGGGGTTCTGGTTTTGGGGTAGAAGGAGTTTGTACGACTCGATGTTGAAAGCCGTCAATATAGCAGAGAACAAGGCGGCCTATCGTTCGGCACGGCTTGTCATCAGGGCGACGAAGGTGCAAAGGTGCAAGTGCTCACGAAGACAAGGTGCGTGTCGATTTCCTCCTTCCATCCTTGAATTTTGGCTTCGTCGTGGTCTTTGAGGGCTGTCGCGCAATCCATCCACGCATCCGCCGCCGCGACTCCTCGAGCGAGCGCGCTTGTTGAGGTCGGCGAAACTGGTCCGCAGTCCTGCTGGCGCCGAGTAGGTATACGAGGTCGCGACACAGAACACCGCATGTTACCTGTACATTGACTATAACGTCTCCGAGTCCGTTGAACTTGGGTACCGGCATGTACGAGTACTAGTACATGTATAAGTTCACAAGCAGTCGCGTGACGATAAGGAGCAACTCACCTCGACCTCGTGTGACCTCATACCTTCAGGACGTCTCGACCATGGTGTGGACCGGGGTCGCTGAGCCTTGGTACTATGTCGTCTCAGGGCTTGCATGTTGACGTTGTGGTAGTGCTAAGGAACGAGGTGTACAGGGCGAGGGGAGGGGGGATGGAGCGCGAACATTGAAGGCTGACAACCGAGTCTTAAGCAACTCGAGTATGGCAGGAGCCTAGCGGGCACTGGGGCATGGCTGTGTGTGGCTGGGTCCCGAAAGAGGTACGAGAGGGACAGATGGCACTCCCGTCGGTGCATTCTTCGCCTCACGGTCAGGTCCATCAAGGATCTCAGCTGAGCGAATGAGACTGGCCGCGCTGCCATTCGTGCACAAACGTGCGTGACTAGTCCGAGTAGTCGCCGACGCGGTCTTAGCAGCCAAGCGCTCCAGGCAGCGTCTGGATGACATCTCTACTCGCCCTGACCACCGAAGTGTTCGCCGTTCTGCGTTGAGAAATACTGTGTAGCGAGCCCAGACACCCAAGAACCACTCTAGCGTGCAGGAAATGGTTCGGTACAGGCCACATCCAAGATGTGGGGCGCCAGACGGCGGGAGAGAACCACTCACCTAAAGGAGAACGACAGTATCAGTATCTGACGGATCGCAGTCATGTCGCTTCAGCCACCGCAGGAGGCTGAGGAACCCCTGGTCCGCTAGCGGCGTAGGTCACCTAGAAAGGAGACTCAGTGTCGTGGCGTCTCACCCTGTCCATGTCCAGTCGATATCATCGCCCGTCGACGGTTGATGTTCGGAAAACTTTGAGTGACTCCGCCGACCGCGGGAATTTGGTTCAGTTCAGCGGATTATGGGAGGAGGTGCAGGAGCTGGTAAGTAGCTTCGGTTATACCTCTGGCAACTTCCGAGTAAAAATACTGTATGTTGCCAGATAGCCCATGACGCGAGAGAGTAATTCTTGATGATACGTGCCCAGCAAGAATAACGATGGCTTAATAGTGTGGCGGGATTCGCGACGAGTGTAGTCGACGCGATGGTTTGCTGCGGGTCTTCACGAGTTGGCCATGGATGCATGGGGTGCAAATGCGGGCATTACTACGCTCTCATCTTGAGAGCTATGTAGACTCTGCGGACTCGTGTCAACTTTCACCTGAATGTACGCATCCGAGGGCACTTGATGACTGCCGGACGAGTACTTACAAGTGACTGTCGTGGTAGCACGGTAGCAGGCAAGTGGCAAGTTGAAGAACTTCTTGAAGCAACGAATCCGATCGGCAGGTGTGTGTTGAGTCAGTCACGTGATATACACGGTCTGGGTCGGAGTCTGAACGCGACGCGACGCGCCACCAACGCGTCGCAAACGCAACCTCGACGTCGACCACGACGACGAGGACGACGTTCTCGACGGCACTCTTGCGACATCTACGACCTCGACGAGGTCGGACACAACCTAGGCGACTTCGACCACGTCCTTGACCCTTTGAATCGAACAACATGCATATCCAGGAGCTCATCCTGGACGGATTCAAATCCTATCCCGTCCGGACGCAAATTACGGGCTGGGACCCGTCATTCAATGCCATCACGGGTCTCAATGGCTCGGGCAAATCCAACATTCTCGACGCGATATGCTTCGTCCTCGGTCTCACGAACATGGCTTCGGTGAGTGATCGTCCAAGTCGAGGCAGAAGGAGGGGAGGGGCAGAAGGAGGAGAAGGAGGCATCGTGACTGACTGGAAACTCTACAGATGCGTGCGCAAAACCAGCAGGATCTCATCTACAAGCGTGGCCAGGCGGGCGTAACGAAGGCCAGCGTGACCATCGTGTTCGACAATACCGACCGCGCAACGAGTCCAGTGGGATTCGAGGACTGTGCGCAGGTGACTGTGACAAGACAGGTGCGTGTCATCGTTTGAACTGGGTCCCGAAAGCTACAACCCTTGTGCTAGATCGCTATCCCGAACCTCTCAAAGTACCTGGTCAACGGCCACAAGTCGACTCAGCAGAATGTCCAGACGCTTTTCCAGAGTGTCCAGCTGAACATCAATAACCCCAACTTCCTGATCATGCAGGGACGGATCACAAAGGTGCGTCAAGCTAATCTTCTTTCGTTACACACGCAACAACCCCACGCTACAGGTTCTCAACATGCGTCCGGCAGAGATTCTTGGCATGGTTGAAGAGGCCGCCGGAACGCGGATGTTCGAGGAGAAGAAAGAGAAGAGCATCCGAACAATTAACAAGAAGCAGAAAAAGGTCGAGGAGCTGGAAGCGATCATAAAGGAAGAGATCACCCCGAAGCTGGAGAAGCTGCGGGAGGAGAAGCGGTCGTACTTGCTGTGGCAGAAGACGTGCACGGAGCTCGAGCGGATAGGGCGCACATTGCGCGCGTGGGAGTACACGGAGGCGCAGAAGCGGGTCGTAGAGAAGGAGCAGGAGGTTGCGGACGCGGAGCAAGAGGTCGCGGCGGTGAAGAAGGAGAAGGGAAAGTACGACAAGGAGATCAAGGCAGCAGAGAAACAAATGGACGAAGTGAACGCACAGCGCGACAAGGAGCTGAAGAAGGGCGGGAAGTTCAAGAAGCTCGAGGAGGAGGTCAGCGAGCTCGGCAAGAACCTGGCGAAGGTGCGCACGCAGGTCGAGTTGAAGAACAGCACGATCAAGGACGAGGAGGGCAAGGTTGCGGCGTCTGAGAAGGAGCTTGAAGAGGTTCGTCGTTCGTCTCGTCGGTTGCATCGCCAACTCACGCAGCCCGTAGCTCCGCACCAGCCTCGAGAATAAGCGGCAACAGGTCGACGAGCTCACGGCGTCACACACGACCGTGAAGGACAAGCACACTACTCTTCAGACCGCGTTGACAAACGCCGAGGAGCTGCTCCAAACGCTGCTCACGGGGTTGTCGTCGAATAACCCCGGACAGACAGGCGGTGGCTACATGGGCCAGATCGCGGACGCCAAGTCCCGCGCTGCCCACGCCGGGGCGGAGCAGGAGCAATTCAAGGTCCAGCTCCAGATGAAGGAAAAGGAGCTCAAGGAGCTTGAGGCACGGTGGAAGACGGTCGAGCGTGAGGCCAGCGACGGCGCGCGCAACCTCGAAGCTATGCGCGCGGCGGTCGACGGGTTCAAGAAGAGACTGGCAGAGACTGGCTGGAGCGATGAGAAGGAGCAGGCTCACGAGGCTGCTCTCCGAGACGCCAAGCAGGAAGTGAGGCGACTCACGGAGGTTCGTGCATCTGCTCTCACCGTTTGGCATCTGCTCACTCTTGGTGCTTAGATTCGGGACGCAGTAAAGTCGCGATTGGCCAACCTTGACTTCGACTACGCATCGCCGCACCCGAACTTCGACCGCAACAAAGTGAAGGGCCTGGTCGCGTCCCTCGTCTCGCTCGAGCAGGTCAACTATAACGCATCTACAGCCCTCGAGATCACGGCTGGCGGGCGGCTGTACAACGTCGTCGTTGAAAGCGACGAGGTCGGCAAGCAGCTACTCCAGAACGGTCGTCTCAAGCGCCGCGTCACGCTCATCCCACTCAACAGGATTCAGAGCTACGCCATTTCTGAGCAGGTATGTCATTCAATCCATCGCATGATACTGCATGTGTCACATCTGTTCACAGAAAATCCAAGCGGCGAAGCGCATGTCTGGTGGCAAGGCGAGACCAGCCCTCTCGCTCGTCGGATATCCGGACGAGGTTGCGAATGCAATGTCTTTCGTGTTCGGAGGGACGTTCATTTGCGACGACGCGCAAATTGCGAAGATGATAACCTTCTCGCGCGAGGTTGGCATCAAGTCCGTCACTCTCGACGGCGATGTGTACGATCCTTCCGGCACGCTCAGTGGTGGTTCGGCACCCAATGGCTCCGGCATCCTCATCAAAGTGCAAGAGCTCCTCGAAGCAGAGGGGAACCTGCAGGATGCGCGCAACAAGCTGGCGCATCTCGAGCGGGAGGAAGAGCGGACGCGCAGTGTCCGGGACAAGTGGCGGAGTGTGTCGAGAGAGCTCAGCGTCAAGGAGCACGAGCTCAAGCTGCTCCAAGAGCAAGTCAGCGGCAGCAATGCGTCCCGGGTGATTATTCATCTGAGTTCGTTTGAGATCATACACTGACGTTGTCGCGCGCAGATCGGTGCTGATGTTGACGAGGCCCGCAAGGCTATCGCTGAGCTGAGGGAGGCCATGGAGTCTGCGAAGGAGAAGCAGAAGACTGCCAACGCTGACGTCAAGAGGCTTGAGAAGGACATGAACGACTTCAAAAACAACAAAGAGGGCAAGATTGAAGAGCTCAAGGTCAGTGACCCGGCTCGCTTTGCAGGTATCATGTCTGACGCATGCTATGCAGGCCGATGTCAGCAAGCAGAAGGCTGCGTTGCAGAAGCATTCGGTCGTGGTCAAGAACCAGCATCGCGAATTGCAGACCGCGACTCTCGAACTAGGTACGAGCTCGCCTTGCAGACTCACTATACAGTCGTTGATAGGTTCTGTCTCGCTGTACAGAGCAAATAGAGAAGGACATCGTCGCTGCGGAGGCCCAGATTGAGGAGGCGCGCGCTGGTATTCGGAAGTTGCGCAAGGAGCTTGACAGAATGCGTGCAGAGGAGAAGGAGAAGGAGGTGAGTTGCTTCGTGAATGAGAGCTCATACACCGCTGATACGATATCATCGCCAGGCCGCTGCCGCACAGGCGGAGAAGAAACTTGCGGAGGAGCGTGCCACCCTCAGCCGGTACGACGAAGAGCTCAAGTCCTTGGAGCGCGCCATCAAGGAGAAGAAGCAAGCGATCTCAGACGTAGAGCTGCAAATCGAGCAGCGGGAACACGAGATCACTACTCTGAAGAAGGAGAAGGTCGCAGCTGAGAACCAAGCCGCAAACTTGGAGAAGCAGAACGAGTGGGTCGCTGAAGAGAAGGAGTAAGCTTCGTCCTATCTAGTGTTTACTTAACTATCCGCTGACTGTCGTTTAGACAATTCGGGAAGTCCGGCACCCCATATGACTTCAAGAAAGCGGACATCAACCAGCTGAGAAGCAAGGCGCAGGAGCTCGAGAACCAACAGAAGGGTATGAAGAAGAAAGTCAACCCCAAGTCGGCTCACATGCTCGAAGAGTGCGTCCCTTGCATGTACGCTGAACGTGTTGCTGACAAAGGGGATCAGTGTGGAGAAGAACGAGACCCAACTCAACAAGATGATCCAACAAGTGCTGAGCGACAAACAGCGGATGTTGGAGACCATCGACAACCTCGACCGCCACAAGCGGGAGGCTGTGGAGACGACTTGGACGAAGGTCAACGGGTACGTCGTTCCACCACCGGCTCCCCTCTGCCACCTTGCGCCCCCAGGCTGACATCTATGCTCTGTAGTGACTTCGGTGCTATCTTCGCGGAGCTCCTCCCAGGCAACTTCGCCAAGCTGCAGCCGCCAGAGGGTCAGGACCTCATGCAGGGTCTCGAGGTCAAGGTCCGCTTGGGCACTGTATGGAAGCAGTCTCTCACGGAGCTCAGTGGTGGTCAGCGGTGAGTCTCCATCTATGCGCACACGACATGCTTGTTCGAGTTTTTCCGCCCGTACTCCTTCCCACCGCGCCCACGTTCCTGACCCTGCTCGCTGACACGGCTTCCCCAGGTCACTTATCGCGCTCTCCCTGATCATGTCCCTGCTGCAGTTCAAGCCCGCGCCGATGTACATCCTGGACGAGATTGACGCCGCCCTGGACCTGTCGCACACGCAGCACATCGGCCAGCTGTTCCGCACGCGCTTCAAGGGCTCGCAGTTCATCGTCGTCTCGCTCAAGGAGGGCCTCTTCACGAACGCGAACGTCCTCTTCCGCACGCGCTTCCGCGACGGGACGTCTATCGTCGAGCGCACTGCGAACCGCTCGGCGTCGGCGCTGTACCAGAGCGCCGCGGGCCGCCATGAGGACGACGAGAACGTGCCGCCGGGGCGGAGGGCCAGGCGGTAGTGTGCAGGCTGTCGGTGCTAGGCTTGCTTCGCTTTCGTTCGCTGTTCGCTGAGATCCTTCTAGCTCGTGTATTACTGCTTGGTTGCGCCGGCCCCGAGGGCCATGATGATAGCGACGTGTACTTTACCTCTTGTTGTACTAGGATAGTGTAGAGTCTGATTCCCGCCGCTTCCGTTCGCTTCTCCAGTTGCGCTTTGGCAGCATCTCGTCGAAGTCTGGTGGAAGGACCATCCAGGACAGGTGGTGCGTAGAGCAGCTCCATGTGCGTCCGATCTCTACGGACATGGCTTGGCATATACGTCCTCGTTCCGCGCAGGGATAACGTATACGTCAAAGTCGAGGATTGATATCACTGCACCAGAAGTGTAACAGCCATCGCAATACAGGCCATGGCGACGTAGGGAGAAAGGCGCTCTCCTGCGCAGCGGTATCGAATCGACAGTGACGGCGCGCGCGAATCGTTGAAGTGAGGGAGGCCATCGTTCAGTACTGGGAGGCCTCACAGATGACTAGTAACTGGCTCACCTATGCGAGCAGACATCCAGAATAAGCCCAGGAACCTGTGCATGCACGAGACAAGCGAAGACCATAAGCACTGACGTTTCGCGGGATGGGGCGCGGGGAACGGCGGACATGGACGTACCCTTCCTTGTTCCGGTCGATGAGGCGCGGCGCGACAGCACGAACGTACGTGCATGTGCAGATGAGGAGAAGGATGACGAGCAGGAGGGATTGGAAGTTGAATAAAGCCGACTGTACGACGACAGACATATGGGGTTTCCGAGCGTGTTATGCCAGAGATTCGTAGCACGCACCATGGCTCTCCAACTGCTCACACAGCTCCTTCAGTATGCACCTAGTAGCTCTCCAGATTTCCTTGACGTCGTGAGATTCGTAGATGTTGTGGCAGACGAGATGAAGGTCGTGGACAAGACGCTGTTGCGGACATTATGTACGACACGACCTGGACAGAGACGAGACGGTCTCCCGAGTTCGATCAATCGTTGACGTCACGCGCTCTCGCTCTTGCTCTCTTCTGTCCCTGGCTCTCGTCGTCTCGCGCTCCTCTCCCTGGGGCCGCTCGCCAGCTGGACTCTATCAGAAGCGTCTCTCTCAGCTTGCCACTCGCACTCGCACTCGCTCGAGCATAGTCGCTCATGCGCCGGACGGTCTTCGCAGTGAGCTCTGCCCCGTATACGCTCAGAGCACGTCCCACGGCGGGTGTCCCAAGTATGCCAAGCGATTCTCGATGTGCAGCTAGGAGGGACGCACGCACTTCGGACTGTCAGTCCTGTCGTCTCTGCAACCGTCTCGACTCGCAGCCCCTCAAGCCACGACTGTGCGCACACCATAGGCCCATAGCAGTACACACAGTGCGTTCCCTACACGCTGATTACGGAAATTCGCTCACTTCTGCCCCTCGCACCGTATACACACTGTCTGATACTGAACACCCCACCCCTGCGCTCGACGGCCGTCTTGTGTGCGCTCCCGAGTCCGCCCTGTTATGTATCACGCCAAGGTGCGCATTCCAATCACCTTGGCGCCATCGGATCGATTTGCATCTCGCCATCCAAACCGTGACACTCCTAGACGATCTGTCCTCCCCAGCCGCGGCTGTCAGTCAAGCAGACAGCCGAGTCTCTCTCCATACCCCGCGCCGCACTCGTCGATTAGGAAGTCCACCCGTTCCGAATCGCGCACGCCGACGCATGTCCCGGGATCTCGTGTATTACCGTTGGTTGAGCTGACAGAAGCTCTATACAAACTACGCCTCAACAGTGCGCCGAGATCGCTCAAGAGGCCCAATATGGTGCATCCCCACTCTGCTGCCGCCGCTCGCCCGCAGCGCTCTTCCCCCTTGTCCATCACGACGGCCGTTCTCTTGCTTCCGCCACGACTCCCGCCTTCCCAGCAATCCGATGCCGGGTCCTGCATAGCGTCCCAATGACGGCGCAATCAGAAATCAGCCACGCAGAACGAATCGTCCGCAGCAGGGAGTGCACACCGACATTAGCAGTGTATCCGAGGAAGCCGTACGCATGCTGCCTTCTCCTGGAAGGTTTCGATCTGCAAACAGATCACGACCTCGCACACCCACTCCGTCCTCAGCGTATCGCACTTCGCTGCAAGTCAAAGGCCCGCGAATCTGCCTCAGGAGGACGAGGCGCGCCGAGTCTCAAACGCAGTGTGCGCGCCTGCGAGCCAGCTGTTTCGGGAGAAGTACGCGACCTCGAAACACGTCGCCCCACACGGAGGTGCTGATGCCGCATACTCCGGGACACCTGCGCACCCCCTCGGCACGACTGGCGGCCGGGAGCGTACGCTGCGGACTACTATTCGTGCATCAGCTTTGTCGACAGCTCTCAATATATTTTCTTCCCTCCCGAAGCTGAGAGCCTGAACAGTCGGTCAGCATGTGGCGAAGTCCGCGCGCGCGCACAAATGACCATACTCACCGATCTTGACCGATGCGTCGCGACAGACAGGACCTTCTCGATCCTGAAGGAGCCTTTCCGTGAGTCTCGTCACACTCACTCGCACATGAATGAATGCTTACGCGCGCTTTATTTGTGCAGGATTCCGCAAGTGTTTCTTGATTTGTTGAGTCCTCATGAATGGTCTGGGACAAGACGCAAAGTGAGCAAACCCAGGTACCCGCGATGGCCGGAAGACGGCTTATGGAGAAGGTGAGTTCCCTTGCACTACCGCGGAACGTCCCTGATGACTGTCGTGATGTCGCACCAGTGCATGCGGGGGTCGTCTTGCGGCTGCTCAGCATGGGAGCCGCTACCTGGGAGAAGAAGAGACGCGGTCAGCAAGAGCCTCTGACCCGGAACGACGGAGAAGGGCACGCCTCCAACGCGTCCGATGTGGTCGACCACTCACCAGGATCCCTTCTAACGAGTACGAGATACCGGCAGACAGACGACGAGCAGGAGGGGATGAGAGCGGCGAGGCGATTGAAGATGGGAGAGTCGCGTCGGGAGCGGCAAGGACGCTGGCTAACGCGTAGCACTCACAGGACAGGCTTATAGCCACATCGCCTGCTCCCGCTGACGTGTCTCTGCATGCCACCGAGTACCCGGACGCGCCTACGTTCCACGGACATCCCGCTCGGAGTCCGGACATCAGCACGCCGCTCGACATCGCACGCCGGTGCAGTGTGCTTCCATCTTCAAGCGTCCTCTGTCAGCTCGAAGCTCGTCCCCAGTGCTCCCTGCGAGACCGGTCGCGATGAAGTCGAGTGATACACTGGTAGCGGCGAGAGATGGAACCTCTCTGGCGACGGCACGCTGACCCCATGAAACGCTACTCACCGAGCACCAGGTGTTTCCGATGCAACCCCGGGCATCAGCGCGCGGCGTCCTTCTCGTCAAGAGCCGCGGCCCGCAGACTTGCTGTCCCACAGACGTGCAGGATGTGTCTGGTACGTGACTGTTTTCAAACTTGACGTTCCCGGGAGGGTTCAATGCTCATAATTTCGCCATCAGACGGGAGGACGAACTGCCTGTTCAGTCGTCGCTCCAAGTCGCACGTCTCTACTCGGACATTCGCGTCGGACAATGACTCGGAGGTCTTCGAGAGGTGCGTCATGCGAGTGTTCGCTGCTTTGTTGAACTGGCTAATTGCGACCGGTGCTCTCAGGAGTCTGGGGCACCTCGTGCTGCTTCTCCCAGAGGAGGCTTCAGGATCGCTCAGTTTGGTCCTTTGGATGAAACGCACGCTGGGGTCCGGGAGCCGGTGTCGCTGAACGTGTTCCATCGCTACGACTTGCCCTTTCTGCCCTCGAGACTCAAGATTGAACCGAAACGATTCGGGCGCGGATAGGGAACGTCGCGAGGGATGCGTACGTTTAGATCGAGTCTCCACATTCAGTAGGTGCTTCGTCATACGCACAGCATGCATGGATTGATCTGAGCCATGACGGATCTTCTCACAGGGAGGAGAGCCTGCCCTCACGCTTGAACATTCCCGGGAGACGGACCAGAAGACAGACGACGAACGGCGGTCCAAGTGGCGCACACCGGGAAGCTACCAGTTCCGAGACTGCGCGGACTTCAGCGCGGCGGACGTCTAGCTTGCCTGTGAGAGTCTCCCAGCTACTGCATTTCATCGCTCATGCCGGTGTCTGTGTCGTATCCAGCGCGTTCAAAGCACTAGGCCTCCGCCGACAGTCAGCCCAACGACTGACTTGTAGAGAACACGCAGCGCTCTGCAGCTTGTTCCGAAGGCCAGCTGCATTTACAGGCATCGTCCCCCCGCCGGTGTTCTGGAGGCAAGGACGACTCCTGGAGGCGAGACAGTGGCAATGGTTTCAGCGTGCAACATCGAGATTCTCGACAGCAACTCCAAGCCGTTCCATGCAGAGGGGACGCTACCAAATTCGTCCCGGAACATTCAGAACGGTACGTAACTTCCTCTCGTCATGAAGCGCAGTCGTGTTCCATCGCTGATACAATTCGCTCGCCAGTGAGAAAGACGTGCTGAGCGTGCGTAGACGTCTCCGGACCAGAGGAGCACGGCCAGCCGGAACTTCGATCAAGTTGCGCTCTGCGGGTCGAGCCGCAGAGAAACTCCTACAGTGCAGCGAGGCACGCACAGCACATGGTCCACAAGCTCATCGTAGCCCCTCACGGTCAAGTCGCGACTCGCACGTAGCGAGACCCTGAGATGCTTGCAACCAAACACCGGCTGGGAAGCTGGATCATGCCGAGCAACTCGGACGCGAGTAGCCTCAAGCCAGGTCGCCACCGATTCTCGACCCCGACGCCGGCTCTGTGTTTGTCTCGCTGGGTCCTCGCCTGCTGGCGGATCACGATCTCAGCATTCCTCGCCGAACCCGATGGTCACGGCGTCCTGATTTAGCCTGTAGCAAGTGAGTCGTGTCTCTCTGGGCATGCGTGTTGACAGCTCTAGTGACTCTATCGACTGCATACTTATCTGGCTAGAATGCAAGCGAGTTGTGTCGCGGCTCCATGCCGGCGATGGCCGTCCGTTCGCACGGAGTGTTTGTAGTTTAATACGCTGCTTCCTCGAGGCGGACACGGCTTCTCCGCCCCCCGACTTCGACTATGTGCCCGGCCAACTATCTCTCCGTTGCATCTCCCGCCCGCTGTCCGCTCCCTCTTATCTCCCACCCGCTGTCAGGCTGACCCATGCCCGCGCCACAAGCTACAGTTCATCTAGCGGCGCGACCTTCAGCTGCGCTTCCAGTTCCTCGATAGGATCAAGAGCGCAGCTTCGGAGCCCCTTGAGATCGGTGTGTTTGCTTCTCAGCTATGTCACTCCTGGCGTGTACTGACCGCATTCGCAGCTGTCAGACAGGTGGTATCAACAGTGCACTCAGGCGAGCTCACAGTTTCACGCAACACGTCCGTGTGCATTCAACGCTTCCGGACGTGCATCCGTTGGGTCATTTCCCCTCCTGGATCCTCGCCCTCCACCATCGCTGGCCTCCCAGATACACGCAGACGTGTTGCATCCCGCCCACTCGAGCTCCTCCGCACTGCGCCAAAGTCCCGCAACTGGCTCCCAGGTCGGCAGAATACGACATGCAAGATTTTCCGGGCTGGCGCGTCGGAACTGCGTATCGTCTCCCGGACTGCGCCGAAGTGTTTCAAGTACCTCGTCCCGAGGCTTTCGTCACGGTACGTGCAGCACCTCCCGGTCGTGTTGCGCCAACGTATCCGGGCTGCTTGACGTCGTCTCCCAGCTATCTCCCACCAAGGATGTTCGAAGCTCGGTATGTGTCCTTCCCTGACTGTGCGCAGCTTAGACTTACTTGTACCGCGCCTTTGGTAGCCTTTCGAGCCGTCGCTGGCGGCACGAACGTCGGCCGCGAGCATCTTCGCGCTCCCGGGTTGATCACAAGTGTCTCCCGGCTATCCCGGGATGTCTCGGCGTATCTGGGCGCGTCAGGATCTGCGTCACGATGTACACCTTCTCCCCTCGACTTCAAACTATACTACGCACCTGTCCTCTCTCCGCTGCACGTCCATACGACGATTACGCTCCCGGACTGTGTTGGTCTGCATAGACTGGGCTCCCGGACATGTCGCCTAGCAATCTGGGTTTATCATTCCAGTCCACGAAGAGGCTTCGCTGTGAGCCTCCCGGCACGACTCTCCCGAGCATCTTCGAAAGCGCGAGCCTGCAACCAATCAGATTGCGCCGCCAGAGCGTGAAGCTCCAGTCGAGGCTCAGTACTGGGAGGCTCGTTGCGGGTGTCAGCAAGCATGTGAGAGAGTGGTGGTTCAGGTCGCGCGGCGATCCCGATTCAGTAACCTAAGCGCTCGCGAGTCGCTGATGTCGGGCACATTCAAGCGGCCGTGTAGTGCCGTCCGTCCGTCGTATTTTAGAGCTGTACTAGATACATGATTGCAATGAAACACACGACCCTATGCTCCTGCCCCATCTGACGAGCTCCCGTCCAGGTCCCTGGTCCTCCCTCCGTCCCCGCCGACGCGCCCGCCACCTACGCCGCGCGAGACGGCTGCCCGATACGTACACACGAGACTGCTATGGATAACGGCTGCCCAATACGTGCACACAAGACTGCTGTGAACGAGACTGAGGCATTCGATTGATCTGGGAGTCTGCGCCTTATATGGCCGGCGCCATGACTCCTGCACACTCCCCCTCCTTTTCGCCCTCGCGCGGCCATACTCAGGCCAGCAATGCGACCCATCGATTCTCCGCCCCCTCGAAGAAGCAAGCGATCTCGGACGTAGAGCTGCAAATCGAGCAGCGGGAACACGAGATCACTACTCTGAAGAAGGAGAAGGTCGCAGCTGAGAACCAAGCCGCAAACTTGGAGAAGCAGAACGAGTGGATCGCTGAGGAGAAGGAGTAAGCTTCGTCCAATCTAATGTTTACTTAACTATCCGCTGACTGTCGTTTAGACAATTCGGGAAGTCCGGCACCCCATATGACTTCAAGAAAGCGGACATCAACCAGCTGAGAAGCAAGGCGCAGGAGCTCGAGAACCAACAGAAGGGTATGAAGAAGAAAGTCAACCCCAAGTCGGCTCACATGCTCGAAGAGTGCGTTCCTTGCGTGTACGCTGAACGTGTTGCTGACAAAGTGGATCAGTGTGGAGAAGAACGAGACCCAACTCAACAAGATGATCCAACAAGTGCTCAGCGACAAACAGCGGATGTTGGAGACCATCGACAACCTCGACCGCCACAAGCGGGAGGCTGTGGAGACGACTTGGACGAAGGTCAACGGGTACGTCGTTCCACCACCGGCTCCCCTCTGCCACCTTGCGCCCCCAGGCTGACATCCATGCTCTGTAGTGACTTCGGTGCTATCTTCGCGGAGCTCCTCCCAGGCAACTTCGCCAAGCTGCAGCCGCCAGAGGGTCAGGACCTCATGCAGGGTCTCGAGGTCAAGGTCCGCTTGGGCACTGTATGGAAGCAGTCTCTCACGGAGCTCAGTGGTGGTCAGCGGTGAGTCTCCATCTATGCGCACACGACATGCTTGTTCGAGTTTTTCCGCCCGTACTCCTTCCCACCGCGCCCACGTTCCTGACCCTGCTCGCTGACACGGCTTCCCCAGGTCACTTATCGCGCTCTCCCTGATCATGTCCCTGCTGCAGTTCAAGCCCGCGCCGATGTACATCCTGGACGAGATTGACGCCGCCCTGGACCTGTCGCACACGCAGCACATCGGCCAGCTCTTCCGCACGCGCTTCAAGGGCTCGCAGTTCATCGTCGTCTCGCTCAAGGAGGGCCTCTTCACGAACGCGAACGTCCTCTTCCGCACGCGCTTCCGCGACGGGACGTCTATCGTCGAGCGCACTGCGAACCGCTCGGCGTCGGCGCTGTACCAGAGCGCCGCGGGCCGCCATGAGGACGACGAGAACGTGCCGCCGGGGCGGAGGGCCAGGCGGTAGTGTGCAGGCTGTCGGTGCTAGGCTTGCTTCGCTTTCGTTCGCTGTTCGCTGAGATCCTTCTAGCTCGTGTATTACTGCTTGGTTGCGCCGGCCCCGAGGGCCATGATGACAGCGATGTGTACTTTACCTCTTGTTGTACTAGGATAGTGTAGAGTCTGATTCCCGCCGCTTCCGTTCGCTTCTCCAGTTGCGCTTTGGCAGCATCCCGTCGAAGTCTGTTGGAGGGACCATCCAGGAGAGGTGGTGCGTAGAGCAGCTCCATGTGCGTCCGGTCTCTACGGACATGGCTTGGCATATGCGTCCTCGTTCCGCGCAGGGATAACGTATATGTCAAAGTCGAGGATTGATATTACTGCACCAGAAGTGTAACAGCCATCGCAATACAGGCCATGGCGACGTAGGGAGAAAGGCGCTCTCCTGCGCAGCGGTACCGGATCGACAGTGACGGCGCGCGCGAATCGTTGAAGTGAGGGAGGCCATCGTTCAGTACTGGGAGGCCTCACAGATGACTAGTAACTGGCTCACCTATGCGAGCAGACATCCAGAATAAGCCCAGGAACCTGTGCATGCGCGAGACAACCAAGACTGTAAGCACTGACGTTTCGCGGGATGGGGCGCGGGGAACGGCGGACATGGACGTACCCCTCCTTGTTCCGGTCGATGAGGCGCGGCGCGACAGCACGAACGTACGTGCATGTGCAGATGAGGAGAAGGATGACGAGCAGGAGGGATTGGAAGTTGAATAAAGCCGACTGTACGACGACAGACATATGGGGTTTCCGAGCGTGTTATGCCAGAGATTCGTAGCACGCACCATGGCTCTCCAACTGCTCACACAGCTCCTTCAGTATGCACCTAGTAGCTCTCCAGATTTCCTTGACGTCGTGAGATTCGTAGATGTTGTGGCAGACGAGATGAAGGTCGTGGACAAGACGCTGTTGCGGACATTGCGACACGACCTGGACAGAGACGAGACGGTCTCCCGAGTTCGATCAATCGTTGACGTCACGCGCTCTCGCTCTTGCTCTCTTCTGTCCCTGGCTCTCGTCGTCGCGCGCTCCTCTCCCTGGGGCCGCTCGCCAGCTGGACTCTATCAGAAGCGTCTCTCTCAGCTTGCCACTCGCACTCGCACTCGCTCGAGCATAGTCGCTCATGCGCCGGACGGTCTTCGCAGTGAGCTCTGCCCCGTATACGCTCAGAGCACGTCCCACGGCGGGTGTCCCAAGTATGCCAAGCGATTCTCGATGTGCAGCTAGGAGGGACGCACACACTTCGGACTGTCAGTCCTGTCGTCTCTGCAACCGTCTCGACTCGCAGCCCCTCAAGCCACGACTGTGCGCACACCATAGGCCCATAGAAGTACACACAGTGCGTTCCCTACGCGCTGCTTACGGAAATTCGCTCACTTCTGCCCCTCGCACCAGCTCGCACCGTATACACACTGTCTGATACTGAACACCCCACCCCTGCGCTCGACGGCCGTCTTGTGTGCGCTCCCGAGTCCGCCCTGTTATGTATCACGCCAGGGTGCGCATTCCAATCACCTTGGCGCCATCGGATCGATTTCAATTTGCATCTCGCCATCCAAACCGTGACACTCCTAGACGATCTGTCCTCCCCAGCCGCGGCTCGTCAGTCAAGCAGACAGCCGAGTCTCTCTCCATACCCCGCGCCGCACTCGTCGATTAGGAAGTCCACCCCCTCCGAATCGCGCACGCCGACGCATGTCCCGGGATCTCGTGTATTGCCGTTGGTCGAGCTGACAGAAGCTCTATACAAACTACGCCTCAACAGCGCGCCGAGATCGCTCAAGAGGCCCAATACGGTGCATCCCCACTCTGCTGCCGCCGCTCGCCCGCGGCGCTCTTCCCCCTTGTCCATCACGACGGCCGTTCTCTTGCTTCCGCCGCGACTCCCGCCTTCCCAGCAATCCGATGCCGGGTCCTGCATAGCGTCCCACTCACGGCGCAATCGGAAATCAGCCACGCAGAACGAATCGTCCGCAGCAGGGAGTGCACACCGACATTAGCAGTGTATGCGAGGAAGCCGTACGCATGCTGCCTTCTCCTGGAAGGTTTCGATCTGCAAACAGATCACGACCTCGCACACCCACTCCGTCCTCAGCGTATCGCACTTCGCTGCAAGTCAAAGGCCCGCGAATCCGCCTCAGGAGGACGAGGCGCGCTGAGTCTCAAACGCAGTGTGCGCGCCTGCAAGCCAGCTGTTTCGGGAGACGTACGCGACCTCGAAACACGTCGCCCCACACGGAGGTGCTGATGCCGCATACTCCGGGACACCTGCGCACCCCCTCGGCACGACTGGCGGCCGGGAGCGTACACTGCGGACTACTATTCGTGCATCAGCTTTGTCGACAGCTCTCAATATATTTTCTTCCCTCCCGAAGCTGAGAGCCTGAACAGTCGGTCAGCATGTGGCGAAGTCCGCGCGCGCGCACAAATGACCATACTCAGCGATCTTGACCGATGCGTTGCGACAGACAGGACCTTCTCGATCCTGAAGGAGCCTTTCCGTGAGTCTCGTCACACTCACTCGCACATGAATGAATGCTTACGCGCGCTCTATTTGTGCATGATTCCGCAAGTGTTTCTTGAATTGTTGAGTCCTCATGAATGGTCTGGGACAAGACGCAAAGTGAGCAAACCCAAGTACCCGCGATGGCCGGAAGACGGCTTATGGAGAAGGTGAGTTCCCTTGCACTACCGCGGAACGTCCCTGATGACTGTCGTGATGTCGCACCAGTGCATGCGGGGGTCATCTTGCGGCTGCTCAGCACGGGAGCCGCTACCTGGGAGAAGAAGAGACGCGGTCAGCAAGAGCCTCTGACCCGGAACGACGGAGAAGGGCACGCCTCCAGCGCGTCCGATGTGGTCGACCACTCACCAGGATCCCTTCTAACGAGTACGAGATACCGGCAGACAAACGACGAGCAGGAGGGGATGAGAGCGGCGAGGCGATTGAAGATGGGAGAGTCGCGTCGGGAGCGGCAAGGACGCTGCTGACGCGTAGCACTCACAGGACAGGCTTATAGCCACATCGCCTGCTCCCGCTGACGTGTCTCTGCATGCCACCGAGTACCCGGACGCGCCTACGTTCCACGGACATCCCGCTCGGAGTCCGGACCTCAGCACGCCGCTCGACATCGCACGCCGGTGCAGTGTGCTTCCATCTTCAAGCGTCCTCTGTCAGCTCGAAGCTCGTCCCCAGTGCTCCCTGCGAGACCGGTCGCGATGAAGTCGAGTGATACACTGGTAGCGGCGAGAGATGGAACCTCTCTGGCGACGGCACGCTGACCCCATGAAACGCTACTCACCGAGCACCAGGTGTTTCCGATGCAACCCCGGGCATCAGCGCGGCGGCGTCCTTCTCGTCAAGAGCCGCGGCCCGCAGACTTGCTGTCCCACAGACGTGCAGGATGTGTCGCAAGCTGACCGCTGTGTCTGGTACGTGACTGTTTTCAAATTTAACGTTCCCGGGAGGGTTCAATGCTCATAATTTCGCCATCAGACGGGAAGACGAACTGCCTGTTCAGTCGTCGCTCCAGGTCGCACGTCTCTACTCGGACGTTCGCGTCGGACAATGACTCGGAGGTCTTCGAGAGGTGCGTCATGCGAGTGTTCGCTGCTTTGTTGAACTGGCTAATTGCGACCGGTGCTCTCAGGAGTCTGGGGCACCTCGTGCTGCTTCTCCCAGAGGAGGCTTCAGGATCGCTGAGTTCGGTCCTTTGGATGAAACGCACGCTGGGGTCCGGGAGCCGGTGTCGCTGAACGTGTTCCATCGCTACGACTTGCCCTTTCTGCCCTCGAGACTCAAGATTGAACCGAAACGATTCGGGCGCGGATAGGGAACGTCGCGAGGGATGCGTACGTTTAGATCGAGTCTCCACATTCAGTAGGTGCTTCGTCATACGCACAGCATGCATGGATTGATCTGAGCCATGACGGGTCTTCTCACAGGGAGGAGAGCCTGCCCTCACGCTTGAACATTCCCGGGAGACGGACCAGAAGACAGACGACGAACGGCGGTCCAAGTGGCGCACACCGGGAAGCTACCAGTTCCGAGACTGCGCGGACTTCAGCGCGGCGGACGTCTAGCTTGCCTGTGAGAGTCTCCCAGCTACTGCATTTCATCGCTCATGCCGGTGTCTGTGTCGTATCCAGCGCGTTCAAAGCACTAGGCCTCCGCCGACAGTCAGCCCAACGACTGACTTGTAGAGAACACGCAGCGCTCTGCAGCTTGTTCCGAAGGCCAGCTGCATTTACAGGCATCGTCCCCCCGCCGGTGTTCTGGAGGCAAGGACGACTCCTGGAGGCGAGACAGTGGCAATGGTTTCAGCGTGCAACATTGAGATTATCGACAGCAACTCCAAGCCGTTCCATGCAGAGGGGACGCTACCAAATTCGTCCCGGAACATTCAGCACGGTACGTAACTTCCTCTCGTCATGAAGTGCAGTCGTGTTCCATCGCTGATACAATTCGCTCGCCAGTGAGAAAGACGTGCTGAGCGTGCGTAGACGTCTCCGGACCAGAGGAGCACGGCCAACCGGAACTTCGATCAAGTTGCGCTCTGCGGGTCGAGCCGCAGAGAAACTCCTACAGTGCAGCGAGGCACGCACAGCACATGGTCCACAAGCTCATCGTAGCCCCTCACGGTCAAGTCGCGACTCGCACGTAGCGAGACCCTGAGATGCCTGCAACCAAACACCGGCTGGGAAGCTGGATGCCGAGCAACTCGGACGCGAGTAGCCTCAAGACAGGTCGCCACCGATTCTCGACCCCGACGCCGGCTCTGTGTTTGTCTCGCTGGGTCCTCGCCTGCTGGCGGATCACGATCTCAGCATTCCTCGCCGAACCCGATGGTCACGGCGTCCTGATTTAGCCTGTAGCAAGTGAGTCGTGTCTCTCTGGGCATGCGTGTTGACAGCTCTAGTGACTCTATCGACTGCATACTCATCTGGCTAGAATGCAAGCGAGTTGTGTCGCGGCTCCATGCCGGCGATGGCCGTCCGTTCGCACGGAGTTTTGTAGTTTAATACGCTGCTTCCTCGAGGCGGACACGGCTTCTCCGCCCCCCGACTTCGACTATGTGCCCGGCCAACTATCTCTCCGTTGCATCTCCCGCCCGCTGTCCGCTCCCTCTTATCTCCCACACGCTGTCAGGCTGACCCATGCCCGCGCTACAAGCTACAGTTCATCTAGCGGCGCGACCTTCAGCTGCGCTTCCAGTTCCTCGATAGGATCAAGAGCGCAGCTTCGGAGCCCCTTGAGATCGGTGCGTTTGCTTCTCAGCTATGTCACTACTGGCGTGTACTGACCGCATTCGAGCTGTCAGACAGGTGGTATCAACAGTGCACTCAGGCGAGCTCACAGTTTCACGCAACACGTCTGTGTGCATTCAACGCTTCCGGACGTGCATCCGTTGGGTCATTTCCCCTCCTGGATCCTCGCCCTCCACCATCGCTGGCCTCCCAGATACACGCAGACGTGTTGCATCCCGCCCACTCGAGCTCCTCCGCACTGCGCCAAAGTCCCGCAAGTGGCTCCCAGGTCGGCAGAATACGACATGGAAGATTTTCCGGGCTGGCGCGTCGGAACTGCGTATCGTCTCCCGGACTGCGCCGAAGTGTTTCAAGTACCTCGTCCCGAGCCTTTCGTCACGGTACGTGCAGCACCTCCCGGTCGTGTTGCGCAAACGTATCCCGGCTGCTTGACGTCGTCTCCCAGCTATCTCCCACCAAGGATGTTCGAAGCTCGGTATGTGTCCTTCCCTGACTGTGCGCAGTTTAGACTTACTTGTACCGCGCCTTTGGTAGCCTTTCGAGCCGTCGCTGGCGGCACGAACGTCGGCCGCGAGCATCTTCGCGCTCCCGGGTTGATCACAAGTGTCTCCCGGCTATCCCGGGATGTCTCGGCGTATCTGGGCGCGTCAGGATCTGCGTCACGATGTACACCTTCTCCCTCGACTTCAAACTATACTACGCACTGTCCCTCTCCGCTGCACGTCCATACGACGATTACGCTCCCGGACTGTGTTGGTCTGCATAGACTGGGCTCCCGGACATGTCGCCTAGCAATCTGGGTTATCATTCCAGTCCACGAAGAGGCTTCGCTGTGAGCCTCCCGGCACGACTCTCCCGAGCATCTTCGAAAGCGCGAACCTGCAATCAATCAGATTGCGCCGCCAGAGCGTGAAGCTCAGTCGAGGCTCAGTACTGGGAGGCTCGTTGCGGGTGTCAGCAAGCATGTGAGAGAGTGGTGGTTCAGGTCGCGCGGCGATCCCGATTCAGTAACCTAAGCGCTCGCGAGTCGCTGATGTCGGGCAATTCAAGCGGCCATGTAGTGCCGTCCGTCCGTCGTATTTAGAGCTGTACTAGATACATGATTGCAATGAAACACACGACCCTATGCTCCTGCCCTGTCTGACGAGCTCTCGTCCAGGTCCCTGTCCTCCCTCCGTCCCCGCCGACACGCCCGCCACCTACGCCGCGCGAGACGGCTGCCCGATACGTACACACGAGACTGCTATGGACAACGGCTGCCCACTACGTGCACACAAGACTGCTGTGAACGAGACTGAGGCATTCGATTGATCTGGGAGTCTGCGCCTTATATGGCCGGCGCCATGACTCCTGCACACTCCCCCTCCTTTTCGCCCTCGCGCGGCCATACTCAGGCCAGCAATGCGACCCATCGATTCTCCGCCCCCTCGAAGAAGCAAGCGATCTCGGACGTAGAGCTGCAATCGAGCAGCGGGAACATGAGATCACTACTCTGAAGAAGGAGAAGGTCGCAGCTGAGAACCAAGCCGCAAACTTGGAGAAGCAGAACGAGTGGATCGCCGAAGAGAAGGAGTAAGCTTCGTCCTATCTAGTGTTTACTTAACTATCCGCTGACTGTCGTTTAGACAATTCGGGAAGTCCGGCACCCCCATATGACTTCAAGAAAGCGGACATCAACCAGCTGAGAAGCAAGGCGCAGGAGCTCGAGAACCAACAGAAGGGTAGAAGAAGAAAGTCACACCCCAAGTCGGCTCACATGCTCGAAGAGTGCGTTCCCTTGCATGTACGCTGAACGTGTTGCTGACAAAGTGGATCAGTGTTGGAGAAGAACGAGACCCAACTCAACAAGATGATCAACAAGTGCTGAGCGACAAACGCGGATGTTGGAGACCATCGACAACCTCGACCACCACAAGCGGGAGGCTGTGGAGACGACTTGGACGAAGGTCAACGGGTACGTCGTTCCACCACCGGCTCCCCTCTGCCACCTTGCGCCCCCAGGCTGACATCCATGCTCTGTAGTGACTTCGGTGCTATCTTCGCGGAGCTCCTCCCAGGCAACTTCGCCAAGCTGCAGCCGCCAGAAGGTCAGGACCTCATGCAGGGTCTCGAGGTCAAGGTCCGCTTGGGCACTGTATGGAAGCAGTCTCTCACGGAGCTCAGTGGTGGTCAGCGGTGAGTCTCCATCTATGCGCACACGACATGCTTGTTCGAGTTTTTCCGCCCGTACTCCTTCCCACCGCGCCACGTTCCTGACCCTGCTCGCTGATGAGTGACATCGCTGACACGGCTTCCCCAGGTCACTTATCGCGCTCTCCCTGATCATGTCCCTGCTGCAGTTCAAGCCCGCGCCGATGTACATCCTGGACGAGATTGACGCCGCCCTGGACCTGTCGCACACGCAGCACATCGGCCAGCTCTTCCGCACGCGCTTCAAGGGCTCGCAGTTCATCGTCGTCTCGCTCAAGGAGGGCCTCTTCACGAACGCGAACGTCCTCTTCCGCACGCGCTTCCGCGACGGGACGTCTATCGTCGAGCGCACTGCGAACCGCTCGGCGTCGGCGCTGTACCAGAGCGCCGCGGGCCGCATGAGGACGACGAGAACGTGCCGCCGGGGCGGAGGGCCAGGCGGTAGTGTGCAGGCTGTCGGTGCTAGGCTTGCTTCGCTTTCGTTCGCTGTTCGCTGAGATCCTTCTAGCTCGTGTATTACTGCTTGGTTGCGCCGGCCCCGAGGGCCATGATGACAGCGATGTGTACTTTACCTCTTGTTGTACTAGGATAGTGTAGAGTCTGATTCCCGCCGCTTCCGTTCGCTTCTCCAGTTGCGCTTTGGCAGCATCTCGTCGAAGTCTGTTGGAGGGACCATCCAGGACAGGTGGTGCGTAGAGCAGCTCCATGTGCGTCCGGTCTCTACGGACATGGCTTGGCATATGCGTCCTCGTTCCGCGCAGGGATAACGTATATGTCAAGTCGAGGATTGATATTACTGCACCAGAAGTGTAACAGCCATCGCATACAGGCCATGGCGACGTAGGGAGAAAGGCGCTCTCCTGCGCAGCGGTACCGAATCGACAGTGACGGCGCGCGCGAATCGTTGAAGTGAGGGAGGCCATCGTTCAGTACTGGGAGGCCTCACAGATGACTAGTAACTGGCTCACCTATGCGAGCAGACATCCAGAATAAGCCCAGGAACCTGTGCATGCGCGAGACAACCAAGACTGTAAGCACTGACGTTTCGCGGGATGGGGCGCGGGGAACGGCGGACATGGACGTACCCCTCCTTGTTCCGGTCGATGAGGCGCGGCGCGACAGCACGAACGTACGTGCATGTGCAGATGAGGAGAAGGATGACGAGCAGGAGGGATTGGAAGTTGAATAAAGCCGACTGTACGACGACAGACATATGGGGTTCCAAGCGTGTTATGCCAGAGATTCGTAGCACGCACCATGGCTCTCCAACTGCTCACACAGCTCCTTCAGTATGCACCTAGTAGCTCTCCAGATTTCCTTGACGTCGTGAGATTCGTAAATGTTGTGGCAGACGAGATGAAGGTCGTGGACAAGACACTCACTGCGTTCAGACGGGGGCTACTCGAATTCCGAGTAGGAGGGACTAGGTGGCCCGCTCGTGCTCCGATCAGTCTACCTAGTTGGGCCGTCCGAGCAGGACCTAGCAGGATTAAATGACCGGTCTGTGAAGGTCTAGTCGGCCGTCGTGTATGCGAACTACTCCGGGTACCGTAGTAGACGGGGAGTAGATCGGAACTCAGCTTGGGGGTTGCCAGGTACTATTTTCGTCGCTATTCTTCGGTTATTCCTTCCTTTTACTTATCATGAGAACTGGGATATGATTGAAAATCGAAATATATGGGTATTGATTGTCGTACTACGCAAAATAACAAGTCACAACTTTTATATATAAATGTCTAACCGTCTAGCTCGACGCAGCTGGGATCTGAGAGTCAACCTATACCAGATCGCCCGCCCGTGCTATCGCGAGGAGCTGAGAGCATCTGTCAAGTACAGAAAGGTCAGGGCATGCGATGACTGAAAGGCTCAGAGACAACGAGAAGTACTTACCTGTATGCGCGGGGCCCGAGATTGCTGTAAGACCATGGAGCACGTACTAAAGTATCAGCAGCACATCGGAGACTCGGATGACGGAGACGCACCAGCAGTCCATAAGCGCACCGAAGGCTCGGAGATGTCCTAGAAGTTGCATCAGCAACCGTGAACACACGAAAGGAGGCCGCATACACTCACCTCGCCACCTCGTATCCGGGATCTACAGCCATGTGTCTGGGTCACGATCTCGCGATATGACGAGAGCGGACGAACTCACCTGCAGCCCAACTACTGCTTTGCCCTCACTCATGGACCGAAATTCTTCGGCATCGCACTCCAACGCGGCTGACGGAGAGAGAGAGAGATCTGTTGATGGAGGTGGGAGGTGGGAGAAAGGCGACATGTCGCATCTGTGCTGTTACGACGCTTTGAGTGCGTCGAATACTACCCTTCGCCCAAGGCCTTCCCTCAGCCAGGACTGGGGCTGAGTACATAGTCTAGTCGGGACTGTTCAGGCCTGTGCGCTCGTACTCGGGAGCGGGAGCCAGGGCGCGTAGTCGGCGCTCCCGACTAGGTGCGGACAGAGGAATTGCTCGCAATTAGTATCCCGCCCCGGATAGCTTACCTGTTCGCTTAGCCGGACTAGGCCTAACTACCTCCGAGTGGATTCTCTAGCCAGGCCTAATCGGATTTCGACTAGGACCCTCCTGAACGCAGTGACTGTTGCGGACATTGCGACACGACCTGGACAGAGACGAGACGGTCTCCGAGTTCGATCAATCGTTGACGTCACGCGCTCTCGCTCTTGCTCTCTTCTGTCCCTGGCTCTCGTCGTCTCGCGCCCATCTCCCTGGGCCGCTCGCCAGCTGGACTCTATCAGAAGCGTCTCTCTCAGCTTGCCACTCGCACTCGCACTCGCTCGAGCATAGTCGCTCATGCACCGGACGGTCTTCGCAGTGAGCTCTGCCCCGTATACGCTCAGAGCACGTCCCACGGCGGGTGTCCCAAGTATGCCAAGCGATTCTCGATGTGCAGCTAGGAGGGACGCACGCACTTCGGACTGTCAGTCCTGTCGTCTCTGCAACCGTCTCGACTCGCAGCCCCTCAAGCCACGACTGTGCGCACACCATAGGCCCATAGCAGTACACACAGTGCGTTCCCTACACGCTGATTGCTGAAATACGCTCTCTTCTGCCCCTCGCACCAGCTCGCACCGTATACACACTGTCTGATACTGATTCTGAAGACCCCACCCTGCGCTCGACGGCCGTCTTGTGTGCGCTCCCGAGTCCGCCCTGTTATGTATCACGCCAAGGTGCGCATTCCAATCACCTTGGCGCCATCGGATCGATTTCAATTTGCATCTCGCCATCCAACCGTGACACTCCTAGACGATCTGTCCTCCCCAGCCGCGGCTCGTCAGTCAAGCAGACAGCCGAGTCTCTCTCCATACCCCGCGCCGCACTCGTCGATTAGGAAGTCCACCCCCTCCGAATCGCGCACGCCGACGCATGTCCCGGGATCTCGTGTATTGCCGTTGTCGAGCTGACAGAAGCTCTATACAAACTACGCCTCAACAGCGCGCCGAGATCGCTCAAGAGGCCCAATACGGTGCATCCCCACTCTGCTGCCGCCGCTCGCCCGCGGCGCTCTTCCCCCTTGTCCATCACGACGGCCGTTCTCTTGCTTCCGCCGCGACTCCCGCCTTCCCAGCAATCCGATGCCGGGTCCTGCATAGCGTCCCACTCACGGCGCAATCGGAAATCAGCCACGCAGAACGAATCGTCCGCAGCAGGGAGTGCACACCGACATTAGCAGTGTATGCGAGGAAGCCGTACGCATGCTGCCTTCTCTGGAAGGTTTCGATCTGCAAACAGATCACGACCTCGCACGCCCATTCTGTCCTCAGCGTATCGCACTTCGCTGCAAGTCAAAGGCCCGCGAATCCGCCTCAGGAGGACGAGGCGCGCTGAGTCTCAAACGCAGTGTGCGCGCCTGCAAGCCAGCTGTTTCGGGAGACGTACGCGACCTCGAAACACGTCGCCCCACACGGAGGTGCTGATGCCGCATACTCGGGACACCTGCGCACCTCCTCGCACGACTGGCGGCCGGGAGCGTACACTGCGGACTACTATTCGTGCATCAGCTTTGTCGACAGCTCTCAATATATTTTCTTCCCTCCCGAAGCTGAGAGCCTGAACAGTCGGTCAGCATGTGGCGAAGTCCGCGCGGCGCGCACAAATGACCATACTCACCGATCTTGACCGATGCGTCGCGACAGACAGGACCTTCTCGATCCTGAAGGAGCCTTTCCGTGAGTCTCGTCACACTCACTCGCACATGAATGAATGCTTATGCGCGCTCTGTTTGTGCATGATTCCGCAAGTGTTTCTTGAATTGTTGAGTCCTCATGAATGGTCTGGACAAGACGCAAAGTGAGCAAACCCAAGTACCCGCGATGGCCGGAAGACGGCTTATGGAGAAGGTGAGTTCCCTTGCACTACCGCGGAACGTCCCTGATGACTGTCGTGATGTCGCACCAGTGCATGCGGGGTCATCTTGCGGCTGCTCAGCACGGGAGCCGCTACCTGGGAGAAGAAGAGACGCGGTCAGCAATAGCCTCTGACCCGGAACGACGGAGAAGGGCACGCCTCCGGCGCATCCGATGTGGTCGACCACTCACCAGGATCCCTTCTAACGAGTACGAGATACCGGCAGACAGACGACAAGCAGGAGGGGTTGAGAGCGGCGAGGCGATTAAAGATGGGAGAGTCGCGTCGGGAGCGGCAAGGATGCTGCTGACGCGTAGCACTCACAGGACAGGCTTATAGCACATCGCCTGCTCCCGCTGACGTGTCTCTGCATGCCACCGAGTACCCGGACGCGCCTACGTTCCACGGACATCCCGCTCGGAGTCCGGACCTCAGCACGCCGCTCGACATCGCACGCCGGTGCAGTGTGCTTCCATCTTCAAGCGTCCTCTGTCAGCTCGAAGCTCGTCCCCAGTGCTCCCTGCGAGACCGGTCGCGATGAAGTCGAGTGATACACTGGTAGCGGCGAGAGATGGAACCTCTCTGGCGACGGCACGCTGACCCCATGAAAACGCTACTTACGTGACCGAGCACCAGGTGTTTCCGATGCAACCCCGGGCATCAGCGCGGCGGCGTCCTTCTCGTCAGAGCCGCGGCCCGCAGACTTGCTGTCCCACAGACGTGCAGGATGTGTCTGGTACGTGACTGTTTTCAAACTTGACGTCCCGGAGGGTTCAATGCTCATAATTTCGCCATCAGACGGGAGGACGAACTGCCTGTTCAGTCGTCGCTCCAGGTCGCACGTCTCTACTCGGACATTCGCGTCGGACAATGACTCGGAGGTCTCGAGAGGTGCGTCATGCGAGTGTTCGCTGCTTTGTTGAACTGGCTAATTGCGACCGTGCTCTCAGGAGTCTGGGCACCTCGTGCTGCTTCTCCCAGAGGAGCTTCAGGATCGCTCAGTTTGTCCTTTGGATGAAACGCACGCTGGTCCGGGGAGTCGGTGTCGCTGAACGTGTTCCATCGCTACGACTTGCCCTTCTGCCCTCGAGACTCAAGATTGAACGAAACGATTCGGGCGCGGATAGGGAACGTCGCGAGGGAGATGCTTACGTTTAGATCGAGTCTCCACATTCAGTAGGTGCTCGTCATACGCACAGCATTGCATGGATTGTCTGAGCCATGACGGGTCTTCTCACAGGAGGAGAGCCTTGCCTCACGCTTGAACATTCCCGGGAGACGGACAGAAGACAGACGACGAACGGCGGTCAAGTGGCGCACACCGGGAAGAGCTACCAGTTCCGAGACTGCGCGGACTTCTGCGCGGCGGACGTCTGCTTGCCTGTGAGAGTCTCCAGCTACTGCATTTCATCGCTCATGCCGGTGTCTGTGTCGTATCCAGCGCGTTCAAAGCACTAGGCCTCCGCCGACAGTCAGCCCAACGACTGACTTGTAGAGAACACGCAGCGCTCTGCAGCTTGTTCCGAAGGCCAGCTGCATTTACAGGCATCGTCCCCCCGCCGGTGTTCTGGAGGCAAGGACGACTCCGGGACCTGGGAGGCGAGACAGTGGCAATGGTTTCAGCGTGCAACATCGAGATTCTCGACAGCAACTCCAAGCCGTTCCATGCAGAGGGGACGCTACCAAATTCGTCCCGGAACATTCACGGTACGTAACTTCCTCTCGTCATGAAGCGCAGTCGTGTTCCATCGCTGATACAATTCGCTCGCCAGTGAGAAAGACGTGCTGAGCGTGCGTAGACGTCTCCGGACCAGAGGAGCACGGCCAGCCGGAACTTCGATCAAGTTGCGCTCTGCGGGTCGAGCCGCAGAGAAACTCCTACAGTGCAGCGAGGCACGCACAGCACATGGTCCACAAGCTCATCGTAGCCCCTCACGGTCAAGTCGCGACTCGCACGTAGCGAGACCCTGAGATGCTGCAACAAACACCGGCTGGGAAGCTGGATCATGCCGAGCAACTCGGACGCGAGTAGCCTCAAAGTCGCCACCGATTCTCGACCCCGACGCCGGCTCTGTGTTTGTCTCGCTGGGTCCTCGCCTGCTGGCGGATCACGATCTCAGCATTCCTCGCCGAACCCGATGGTCACGGCGTCCTGATTTAGCCTGTAGCAAGTGAGTCGTGTCTCTCTGGGCATGCGTGTTGACAGCTCTAGTGACTCTATCGACTGCATACTCATCTGGCTAGAATGCAAGCGAGTTGTGTCGCGGCTCCATGCCGGCGATGGCCGTCCGTTCGCACGGAGTTTGTAGTTTAATACGCTGCTTCCTCGAGGCGGACACGGCTTCCGCCCCCCGACTTCGACTATGTGCCCGGCCAACTATCTCTCCGTTGCTTCTCCCGCCGCTGTCCGCTCCCTCTTATCTCCCACCGCTGTCAGGCTGACCAGCCCGCGCAAGCTACAGTTCATCTAGCGGCGCGACTTAAGCTGCGTCCAGTAGTTCGATAGGAAAGAGCGCAGCTTCGGAGCCCCTGAGATCGGTGTGTTTGCTTCAGCTCTGTCATACTGGCGTGTACTGACCGCATTCGAGCTGTCAGACAGGTGGTATCAACAGTGCACTCAGGCGGAGCACAGTTACGCAACACGTGTGTGCATTCAACCCTTCCGGACGTGCATCCATTGGGTCATTTCCCCTCCTGGATCCTCGCCCTCCACCATCGCTGGCCTCCAGATACACGCAGACGTGTTGCATCCCGCCCACTCGAGCTCCTCCGCACTGCGCCGAAGTCACGCAACTGGCTCCCAGGTCGGCAGAATACGACATGCAAGATTTCCGGGCTGGCGCGTCGGAACTGCGTATCGTCTCCCGGACTGCGCCGAAGTGTTTCAAGTACCTCGTCCCGAGGCTTCGTCACGGTACGTGCAGCACTCCCGGTCGTGTTGCGCCAACGTATCGGGCTGCTTGACATCGTCTCCCAGCTATCTCCCACCAAGGATGTTCGAAGCTCGGTATGTGTCCTTCCCTGACTGTGCGCAGTCTTAGACTTACTGTACCGCGCCTTTGGTAGCCTTCGAGCCGTCGCTGGCGGCACGAACGTCGGCCGCGAGCATCTTCGCGCTCCCGGGTTGATCACAAGTGTCTCCCGGCTATCCCGGGATGTCTCGGCGTATCTGGGCGCGTCAGGATCTGCGTCACGATGTACACCTTCTCCCTCGACTTCAAACTATACTACGCACCTGTCCTCTCTCCGCTGCACGTCCATACGAACGATTACGCTCCCGGACTGTGTTGGTCTGCATAGACTGGGCTCCCGGACATGTCGCCTAGCAATCTGGGTTTATCATTCCAGTCCACGAAGAGGCTTCGCTGTGAGCCTCCCGGCACGACTCTCCCGAGCATCTTCGAAGCGCGAGCCTGCAACCAATCAGATTGCGCCGCCAGAGCGTGAAGCTCCAGTCGAGGCTCAGTACTGGGAGGCTCGTTGCGGGTGTCAGCAAGCATGTGAGAGAGTGGTGGTTCAGGTCGCGCGGCGATCCCGATTCAGTAACCTAAGCGCTCGCGAGTCGCTGATGTCGGGCACATTCAAGCGGCCGTTGTGTAGTGCCGTCCGTCCGTCGTATTTAGAGCTGTACTAGATACATGATTGCAATGAAACACACGACCCTATGCTCCTGCCCATCTGACGAGCTCCCGTCCAGGTCCCTGGTCCTCCCTCCGTCCCCGCCGACGCGCCCGCCACCTACGCCGCGCGAGACGGCTGCCCGATACGTACACACGAGACTGCTATGGATAACGGCTGCCCAATACGTGCACACAAGACTGCTGTGAACGAGACTGAGGCATTCGATTGATCTGGAGTCTGCGCCTTTATATGGCCGGCGCCATGACTCCTGCACACTCCCCCTCCTTTTCGCCCTCGCGCGGCCATACTCAGGCCAGCAATGCGACCCATCGATTCTCCGCCCCCTCGAAGAAGCAAGCGATCTCGGACGTAGAGCTGCAAATCGAGCAGCGGGAACACGAGATCACTACTCTGAAGGAGAAGGTCGCAGCTGAGAACCAAGCCGCAAACTTGGAGAAGCAGAACGAGTGGATCGCTGAGAGAAGGAGTAAGCTTCGTCCTATCTAGTGTTTACTTAACTATCCGCTGACTGTCGTTTAGACAATTCGGGAAGTCCGGCACCCATATGACTTCAAGAAAGCGGACATCAACCAGCTGAGAAGCAAGGCGCAGGAGCTCGAGAACCAACAGAAGGGTATGAAGAAGAAAGTCAACCCCAAGTCGGCTCACATGCTCGAAGAGTGCGTTCCTTGCGTGTACGCTGAACGTGTTGCTGACAAAGTGGATCAGTGTGGAGAAGAACGAGACCCAACTCAACAAGATGATCCAACAAGTGCTGAGCGACAAACAGCGGATGTTGGAGACCATCGACAACCTCGACCGCCACAAGCGGGAGGCTGTGGAGACGACTTGGACGAAGGTCAACGGGTACGTCGTTCCACCACCGGCTCCCCTCTGCCACCTTGCGCCCCCAGGCTGACATCCATGCTCTGTAGTGACTTCGGTGCTATCTTCGCGGAGCTCCTCCCAGGCAACTTCGCCAAGCTGCAGCCGCCAGAGGGTCAGGACCTCATGCAGGGTCTCGAGGTCAAGGTCCGCTTGGGCACTGTATGGAAGCAGTCTCTCACGGAGCTCAGTGGTGGTCAGCGGTGAGTCTCCATCTATGCGCACACGACATGCTTGTTCGAGTTTTTCCCCCGTACTCCTTCCCACCGCGCCCACGTTCCTGACCCTGCTCGCTGACACGGCTTCCCCAGGTCACTTATCGCGCTCTCCCTGATCATGTCCCTGCTGCAGTTCAAGCCCGCGCCGATGTACATCCTGGACGAGATTGACGCCGCCTGGACCTGTCGCACACGCAGCACATCGGCCAGCTCTTCCGCACGCGCTCAAGGGCTCGCAGTCATCGTCGTCTCGCTCAAGGAGGGCCTCTTCACGAACGCGAACGTCCTCTTCCGCACGCGCTTCCGCGACGGGACGTCTATCGTCGAGCGCACTGCGAACCGCTCGGCGTCGGCGCTGTACAGAGCGCCGCGGGCCGCCATGAGGACGACGAGAACGTGCCGCCGGGGCGGAGGGCCAGGCGGTAGTGTGCAGGCTGTCGGTGCTAGGCTGCTTCGCTTTCGTTCGCTGTTCGCTGAGATCCTTCTAGCTCGTGTATTACTGCTTGGTTGCGCCGGCCCCGAGGGCCATGATGACAGCGATGTGTACTTTACCTCTTGTTGTACTAGGATAGTGTAGAGTCTGATTCCCGCCGCTTCCGTTCGCTTCTCCAGTTGCGCTTTGGCAGCATCCCGTCGAAGTCTGTGGAGGGGACATCAGGAGAGGTGGTGCGTAGAGCAGCTCCATGTGCGTCTCGGTCTCTACGGACATGGCTTGGCATATGCGTCCTCGTTCCGCGCAGGGATAACGTATATGTCAAAGTCGAGGATTGATATTACTGCACCAGAAGTGTAACAGCCATCGCATACAGGCCATGGCGACGTAGGGAGAAAGGCGCTCTCCTGCGCAGCGGTACCGGATCGACAGTGACGGCGCGCGCGAATCGTTGAAAGTGAGGGAGGCCATCGTCAAGTACTGGGAGGCCTCACAGATGACTAGTAACTGGCTCACCTATGCGAGCAGACATCCAGAATAAGCCAGGAAACCTGTGCATGCGCGAGACAACCAAGACTGTAAGCACTGACGTTCGCGGGATGGGGCGCGGGGAACGGCGGACATGGACGTACCCCTCCTTGTTCCGGTCGATGAGGCGCGGCGCGACAGCACGAACGTACGTGCATGTGCAGATGAGGAGAAGGATGACGAGCAGGAGGGATTGGAAGTTGAATAAAGCCGACTGTACGACGACAGACATATGGGGTTTCCGAGCGTGTTATGCCAGAGATTCGTAGCACGCACCATGGCTCTCAACTGCTCACACAGCTCCTTCAGTATGCACCTAGTAGCTCTCCAGATTTCCTTGACGTCGTGAGATTCGTAGATGTTGTGGCAGGACGAGATGAAGGTCGTGGACAAGACGCTGTTGCGGACATTGCGACACGACCTGGACAGAGACGAGACGGTCTCCCGAGTTCGATCAATCGTTGACGTCACGCGCTCTCGCTCTTGCTCTCTTCTGTCCCTGGCTCTCGTCGTCGCGCGCTCCTCTCCCTGGGGCCGCTCGCCAGCTGGACTCTATCAGAAGCGTCTCTCTCAGCTTGCCACTCGCACTCGCACTCGCTCGAGCATAGTCGCTCATGCGCCGGACGGTCTTCGCAGTGAGCTCTGCCCCGTATACGCTCAGAGCACGTCCCACGGCGGGTGTCCCAAGTATGCCAAGCGATTCTCGATGTGCAGCTAGGAGGGACGCACACACTTCGGACTGTCAGTCCTGTCGTCTCTGCAACCGTCTCGACTCGCAGCCCCTCAAGCCACGACTGTGCGCACACCATAGGCCCATAGAAGTACACACAGTGCGTTCCCTACGCGCTGCTTACGGAAATTCGCTCACTTCTGCCCCTCGCACCAGCTCGCACCGTATACACACTGTCTGATACTGAACACCCCACCCCTGCGCTCGACGGCCGTCTTGTGTGCGCTCCCGAGTCCGCCCTGTTATGTATCACGCCAGGGTGCGCATTCCAATCACCTTGGCGCCATCGGATCGATTTCAATTTGCATCTCGCCATCCAACCGTGACACTCCTAGACGATCTGTCCTCCCAGCCGCGGCTCGTCAGTCAAGCAGACAGCCGAGTCTCTCTCCATACCCCGCGCCGCACTCGTCGATTAGGAAGTCCACCCCCTCCGAATCGCGCACGCCGACGCATGTCCCGGGATCTCGTGTATTGCCGTTGGTCGAGCTGACAGAAGCTCTATACAAACTACGCCTCAACAGCGCGCCGAGATCGCTCAAGAGGCCCCAATACGGTGCATCCCCACTCTGCTGCCGCCGCTCGCCCGCGGCGCTCTTCCCCCTTGTCCATCACGACGGCCGTTCTCTTGCTTCCGCCGCGACTCCCGCCTTCCCAGCAATCCGATGCCGGGTCCTGCATAGCGTCCCACTCACGGCGCAATCGGAAATCAGCCACGCAGAACGAATCGTCCGCAGGCAGGGAGTGCACACCGACATTAGCAGTGTATGCGAGGAAGCCGTACGCATGCTGCCTTCTCCTGGAAGGTTTCGATCTGCAAACAGATCACGACCTCGCACACCCACTCCGTCCTCAGCGTATCGCACTTCGCTGCAAGTCAAAGGCCCGCGAATCCGCCTCAGGAGGACGAGGCGCGCTGAGTCTCAAACGCAGTGTGCGCGCCTGCAAGCCAGCTGTTTCGGGAGACGTACGCGACCTCGAAACACGTCGCCCCACACGGAGGTGCTGATGCCGCATACTCCGGGACACCTGCGCACCCCCTCGGCACGACTGCGGCCGGGAGCGTACACTGCGGACTACTATTCGTGCATCAGCTTTGTCGACAGCTCTCAATATATTTTCTTCCCTCCCGAAGCTGAGAGCCTGAACAGTCGGTCAGCATGTGGCGAAGTCCGCGCGCGCGCACAAATGACCATACTCAGCGATCTTGACCGATGCGTTGCGACAGACAGGACCTTCTCGATCCTGAAGGAGCCTTTCCGTGAGTCTCGTCACACTCACTCGCACATGAATGAATGCTTACGCGCGCTCTATTTGTGCATGATTCCGCAAGTGTTTCTTGAATTGTTGAGTCCTCATGAATGGTCTGGGACAAGACGCAAAGTGAGCAAACCCAAGTACCCGCGATGGCCGGAAGACGGCTTATGGAGAAGGTGAGTTCCCTTGCACTACCGCGGAACGTCCCTGATGACTGTCGTGATGTCGCACCAGTGCATGCGGGGGTCATCTTGCGGCTGCTCAGCACGGGAGCCGCTACCTGGGAGAAGAAGAGACGCGGTCAGCAAGAGCCTCTGACCCGGAACGACGGAGAAGGGCACGCCTCCAGCGGCGTCCGATGTGGTCGACCACTCACCAGGATCCCTTCTAACGAGTACGAGATACCGGCAGACAAACGACGAGCAGGAGGGATGAGAGCGGCGAGGCGATTGAAGATGGGAGAGTCGCGTCGGGAGCGGCAAGGGACGCTGCTGACGCGTAGCACTCACAGGACAGGCTTATAGCCACATCGCCTGCTCCCGCTGACGTGTCTCTGCATGCCACCGAGTACCCGGACGCGCCTACGTTCACGGACATCCCGCTCGGAGTCCGGACCTCAGCACGCCGCTCGACATCGCACGCCGGTGCAGTGTGCTTCCATCTTCAAGCGTCCTCTGTCAGCTCGAAGCTCGTCCCCAGTGCTCCCTGCGAGACCGGTCGCGATGAAGTCGAGTGATACACTGGTAGCGGCGAGAGATGGAACCTCTCTGGCGACGGCACGCTGACCCCATGAAACGCTACTCACCGAGCACCAGGTGTTTCCGATGCAACCCCGGGCATCAGCGCGGCGGCGTCCTTCTCGTCAAGAGCCGCGGCCCGCAGACTTGCTGTCCCACAGACGTGCAGGATGTGTCGCAAGCTGACCGCTGTGTCTGGTACGTGACTGTTTTCAAATTTAACGTTCCCGGGAGGGTTCAATGCTCATAATTTCGCCATCAGACGGGAAGACGAACTGCCTGTTCAGTCGTCGCTCCAGGTCGCACGTCTCTACTCGGACGTTCGCGTCGGACAATGACTCGGAGGTCTTCGAGAGGTGCGTCATGCGAGTGTTCGCTGCTTTGTTGAACTGGCTAATTGCGACCGGTGCTCTCAGGAGTCTGGGGCACCTCGTGCTGCTTCTCCCAGAGGAGGCTTCAGGATCGCTGAGTTCGGTCCTTTGGATGAAACGCACGCTGGGGTCCGGGAGCCGGTGTCGCTGAACGTGTTCCATCGCTACGACTTGCCCTTTCTGCCCTCGAGACTCAAGATTGAACCGAAACGATTCGGGCGCGGATAGGGAACGTCGCGAGGGATGCGTACGTTTAGATCGAGTCTCCACATTCAGTAGGTGCTTCGTCATACGCACAGCATGCATGGATTGATCTGAGCCATGACGGGTCTTCTCACAGGGAGGAGAGCCTGCCCTCACGCTTGAACATTCCCGGGAGACGGACCAGAAGACAGACGACGAACGGCGGTCCAAGTGGCGCACACCGGGAAGCTACCAGTTCCGAGACTGCGCGGACTTCAGCGCGGCGGACGTCTAGCTTGCCTGTGAGAGTCTCCCAGCTACTGCATTTCATCGCTCATGCCGGTGTCTGTGTCGTATCCAGCGCGTTCAAAGCACTAGGCCTCCGCCGACAGTCAGCCCAACGACTGACTTGTAGAGAACACGCAGCGCTCTGCAGCTTGTTCCGAAGGCCAGCTGCATTTACAGGCATCGTCCCCCCGCCGGTGTTCTGGAGGCAAGGACGACTCCTGGAGGCGAGACAGTGGCAATGGTTTCAGCGTGCAACATTGAGATTATCGACAGCAACTCCAAGCCGTTCCATGCAGAGGGGACGCTACCAAATTCGTCCCGGAACATTCAGCACGGTACGTAACTTCCTCTCGTCATGAAGTGCAGTCGTGTTCCATCGCTGATACAATTCGCTCGCCAGTGAGAAAGACGTGCTGAGCGTGCGTAGACGTCTCCGGACCAGAGGAGCACGGCCAACCGGAACTTCGATCAAGTTGCGCTCTGCGGGTCGAGCCGCAGAGAAACTCCTACAGTGCAGCGAGGCACGCACAGCACATGGTCCACAAGCTCATCGTAGCCCCTCACGGTCAAGTCGCGACTCGCACGTAGCGAGACCCTGAGATGCCTGCAACCAAACACCGGCTGGGAAGCTGGATGCCGAGCAACTCGGACGCGAGTAGCCTCAAGACAGGTCGCCACCGATTCTCGACCCCGACGCCGGCTCTGTGTTTGTCTCGCTGGGTCCTCGCCTGCTGGCGGATCACGATCTCAGCATTCCTCGCCGAACCCGATGGTCACGGCGTCCTGATTTAGCCTGTAGCAAGTGAGTCGTGTCTCTCTGGGCATGCGTGTTGACAGCTCTAGTGACTCTATCGACTGCATACTCATCTGGCTAGAATGCAAGCGAGTTGTGTCGCGGCTCCATGCCGGCGATGGCCGTCCGTTCGCACGGAGTTTTTGTAGTTTAATACGCTGCTTCCTCGAGGCGGACACGGCTTCTCCGCCCCCCGACTTCGACTATGTGCCCGGCCAACTATCTCTCCGTTGCATCTCCCGCCCGCTGTCCGCTCCCTCTTATCTCCCACACGCTGTCAGGCTGACCCATGCCCGCGCTACAAGCTACAGTTCATCTAGCGGCGCGACCTTCAGCTGCGCTTCCAGTTCCTCGATAGGATCAAGAGCGCAGCTTCGGAGCCCCTTGAGATCGGTGCGTTTGCTTCTCAGCTATGTCACTACTGGCGTGTACTGACCGCATTCGAGCTGTCAGACAGGTGGTATCAACAGTGCACTCAGGCGAGCTCACAGTTTCACGCAACACGTCTGTGTGCATTCAACGCTTCCGGACGTGCATCCGTTGGGTCATTTCCCCTCCTGGATCCTCGCCCTCCACCATCGCTGGCCTCCCAGATACACGCAGACGTGTTGCATCCCGCCCACTCGAGCTCCTCCGCACTGCGCCAAAGTCCCGCAAGTGGCTCCCAGGTCGGCAGAATACGACATGGAAGATTTTCCGGGCTGGCGCGTCGGAACTGCGTATCGTCTCCCGGACTGCGCCGAAGTGTTTCAAGTACCTCGTCCCGAGCCTTTCGTCACGGTACGTGCAGCACCTCCCGGTCGTGTTGCGCAAACGTATCCCGGCTGCTTGACGTCGTCTCCCAGCTATCTCCCACCAAGGATGTTCGAAGCTCGGTATGTGTCCTTCCCTGACTGTGCGCAGTTTAGACTTACTTGTACCGCGCCTTTGGTAGCCTTTCGAGCCGTCGCTGGCGGCACGAACGTCGGCCGCGAGCATCTTCGCGCTCCCGGGTTGATCACAAGTGTCTCCCGGCTATCCCGGGATGTCTCGGCGTATCTGGGCGCGTCAGGATCTGCGTCACGATGTACACCTTCTCCCCTCGACTTCAAACTATACTACGCACCTGTCCCATCTCCGCTGCACGTCCATACGACGATTACGCTCCCGGACTGTGTTGGTCTGCATAGACTGGGCTCCCGGACATGTCGCCTAGCAATCTGGGTGTATCATTCCAGTCCACGAAGAGGCTTCGCTGTGAGCCTCCCGGCACGACTCTCCCGAGCATCTTCGAAAGCGCGAGCCTGCAATCAATCAGATTGCGCCGCCAGAGCGTGAAGCTCCAGTCGAGGCTCAGTACTGGGAGGCTCGTTGCGGGTGTCAGCAAGCATGTGAGAGAGTGGTGGTTCAGGTCGCGCGGCGATCCCGATTCAGTAACCTAAGCGCTCGCGAGTCGCTGATGTCGGGCACATTCAAGCGGCCGTGTAGTGCCGTCCGTCCGTCGTATTTAAGAGCTGTACTAGATACATGATTGCAATGAACAACACGACCCTATGCTCCTGCCCCGTCTGACGAGCTCTCGTCCAGGTCCCTCGTCCTCCCTCCGTCCCCGCCGACACGCCCGCCACCTACGCCGCGCGAGACGGCTGCCCGATACGTACACACGAGACTGCTATGGACAACGGCTGCCCAATACGTGCACACAAGCCTGCTATGGACAACGGCTGCCCAATACGTGCACACAAGTCTGCTGTGAACGAGACTGAGGCATTCGATTGATCTGGGAGTCTGCGCCTTATATGGCCGGCGCCATGACTCCTGCACACTCCCCCTCCTTTTCGCCCTCGCGCGGCCATACTCAGGCCAGCAATGCGACCCATCGATTCTCCGCCCCCTCGAAGAAGCAAGCGATCTCGGACGTAGAGCTGCAAATCGAGCAGCGGGAACATGAGATCACTACTCTGAAGAAGGAGAAGGTCGCAGCTGAGAACCAAGCCGCAAACTTGGAGAAGCAGAACGAGTGGATCGCTGAAGAGAAGGAGTAAGCTTCGTCCTATCTAGTGTTTACTTAACTATCCGCTGACTGTCGTTTAGACAATTCGGGAAGTCCGGCACCGCATATGACTTCAAGAAAGCGGACATCAACCAGCTGAGAAGCAAGGCGCAGGAGCTCGAGAACCAACAGAAGGGTATGAAGAAGAAAGTCAACCCCAAGTCGGCTCACATGCTCGAAGAGTGCGTTCCTTGCGTGTACGCTGAACGTGTTGCTGACAAAGTGGATCAGTGTGGAGAAGAACGAGACCCAACTCAACAAGATGATCCAACAAGTGCTGAGCGACAAACAGCGGATGTTGGAGACCATCGACAACCTCGACCGCCACAAGCGGGAGGCTGTGGAGACGACTTGGACGAAGGTCAACGGGTACGTCGTTCCACCACCGGCTCCCCTCTGCCACCTTACGCCCCCAGGCTGACATCCATGCTCTGTAGTGACTTCGGTGCTATCTTCGCGGAGCTCCTCCCAGGCAACTTCGCCAAGCTGCAGCCGCCAGAAGGTCAGGACCTCATGCAGGGTCTTGAGGTCAAGGTCCGCTTGGGCACTGTATGGAAGCAGTCTCTCACGGAGCTCAGTGGTGGTCAGCGGTGAGTCTCCATCTATGCGCACACGACATGCTTGTTCGAATTTTCCCCCCGTACTCCTTCCCACCGCGCCCACGTTCCTGACCCTGCTCGCTGATGAGTGACATCGCTGACACGGCTTCCCCAGGTCACTTATCGCGCTCTCCCTGATCATGTCCCTGCTGCAGTTCAAGCCCGCGCCGATGTACATCCTGGACGAGATTGACGCCGCCCTGGACCTGTCGCACACGCAGCACATCGGCCAGCTCTTCCGCACGCGCTTCAAGGGCTCGCAGTTCATCGTCGTCTCGCTCAAGGAGGGCCTCTTCACGAACGCGAACGTCCTCTTCCGCACGCGCTTCCGCGACGGGACGTCTATCGTCGAGCGCACTGTGAACCGCTCGGCGTCGGCGCTGTACCAGAGCGCCGCGGGCCGCCATGAGGACGACGAGAACGTGCCGCCGGGGCGGAGGGCCAGGCGGTAGTGTGCAGCCTGTCGGTGCTAGGCTTGCTTCGCTTTCGTTCGCTGTTCGCTGAGATCCTTCTAGCTCGTGTATTACTGCTTGGTTGCGCCGGCCCCGAGGGCCATGATGATAGCGACGTGTACTTTACCTCTTGTTGTACTAGGATAGTGTAGAGTCTGATTCCCGCCGCTTCCGTTCGCTTCTCCAGTTGCGCTTTGGCAGCATCTCGTCGAAGTCTGGTGGAAGGACCATCCAGGACAGGTGGTGCGTAGAGCAGCTCCATGTGCGTCCGATCTCTACGGACATGGCTTGGCATATGCGTCCTCGTTCCGCGCAGGGATAACGTATACGTCAAAGTCGAGGATTGATATTACTGCACCAGAAGTGTAACAGCCATCGCAATACAGGCCATGGCGACGTAGGGAGAAAGGCGCTCTCCTGCACAGCGGTACGAAATCGACAGTGACGGCGCGCGCGAATCGTTGAAGTGAGGGAGGCCATCGTTCAGTACTGGGAGGCCTCACAGATGACTAGCAACTGGCTCACCTATGCGAGCAGACATCCAGAATAAGCCCAGGAACCTGTGCATGCACGAGACAACCAAGACTGTAAGCACTGACGTTTCGCGGGATGGGGCGCGGGGAACGGCGGACATGGACGTACCCTTCCTTGTTCCGGTCGATGAGGCGCGGCGCGACAGCACGAACGTACGTGCATGTGCAGATGAGGAGAAGGATGACGAGCAGGAGGGATTGGAAGTTGAATAAAGCCGACTGTACGACGACAGACATGGGGTTTCCGAGCGTGTTATGCCAGAGATTCGTAGCACGCACCATGGCTCTCCAACTGCTCACACAGCTCCTTCAGTATGCACCTAGTAGCTCTCCAGATTTCCTTGACGTCGTGAGATTCGTAGATGTTGTGGCAGACGAGATGAAGGTCGTGGACAAGACGCTGTTGTGGACATTACGACACGACCTGGACAGAGACGAGACGGTCTCCCGAGTTCGATCAATCGTTGACGTCACGCGCTCTCGCTCTTGCTCTCTTCTGTCCCTGGCTCTCGTCGTCTCGCGCTCCTCTCCCTGGGGCCGCTCGCCAGCTGGACTCTATCAGAAGCGTCTCTCTCAGCTTGCCACTCGCACTCGCACTCGCTCGAGCATAGTCGCTCATGCGCCGGACGGTCTTCGCAGTGAGCTCTGCCCCGTATACGCTCAGAGCACGTCCCACGGCGGGTGTCCCAAGTATGCCAAGCGATTCTCGATGTGCAGCTAGGAGGGACGCACGCACTTCGGACTGTCAGTCCTGTCGTCTCTGCAACCGTCTCGACTCGCAGCCCCTCAAGCCACGACTGTGCGCACACCATAGGCCCATAGCAGTACACACAGTGCGTTCCCTACACGCTGATTGCTGAAATACGCTCTCTTCTGCCCCTCGCACCAGCTCGCACCGTATACACACTGTCTGATACTGATTCTGAAGACCCCACCCCTGCGCTCGACGGCCGTCTTGTGTGCGCTCCCGAGTCCGCCCTGTTATGTATCACGCCAAGGTGCGCATTCCAATCACCTTGGCGCCATCGGATCGATTTGCATCTCGCCATCCAAACCGTGACACTCCTAGACGATCTGTCCTCCCCAGCCGCGGCTCGTCAGTCAAGCAGACAGCCGAGTCTCTCTCCATACCCCGCGCCGCACTCGTCAATTAGGAAGTCCACCCGCTCCGAATCGCGCACGCCGACGCATGTCCCGGGATCTCGTGTATTGCCGTTGGTCGAGCCGACAGAAGCTCTATACAAACTACGCCTCAACAGCGCGCCGAGATCGCTCAAGAGGCCCAATACGGTGCATCCCCACTCTGCTGCCGCCGCTCGCCCGCGGCGCTCTTCCCCCTTGTCCATCACGACGGCCGTTCTCTTGCTTCCGCCGCGACTCCCGCCTTCCCAGCAATCCGATGCCGGGTCCTGCATAGCGTCCCACTCACGGCGCAATCGGAAATCAGCCACGCAGAACGAATCGTCCGCAGCAGGGAGTGCACACCGACATTAGCAGTGTATGCGAGGAAGCCGTACGCATGCTGCCTTCTCCTGGAAGGTTTCGATCTGCAAACAGATCACGACCTCGCACACCCACTCCGTCCTCAGCGTATCGCACTTCGCTGCAAGTCAAAGGCCCGCGAATCCGCCTCAGGAGGACGAGGCGCGCTGAGTCTCAAACGCAGTGTGCGCGCCTGCAAGCCAGCTGTTTCGGGAGACGTACGCGACCTCGAAACACGTCGCCCCACACGGAGGTGCTGATGCCGCATACTCCGGGACACCTGCGCACCCCCTCGGCACGACTGGCGGCCGGGAGCGTACACTGCGGACTACTATTCGTGCATCAGCTTTGTTGACAGCTCTCAATATATTTTCTTCCCTCCCGAAGCTGAGAGCCTGAACAGTCGGTCAGCATGTGGCGAAGTCCGCGCGCGCGCACAAATGACCATACTCACCGATCTTGACCGATGCGTTGCGACAGACAGGACCTTCTCGATCCTGAAGGAGCCTTTCCGTGAGTCTCGTCACACTCACTCGCACATGAATGAATGCTTACGCGCGCTCTGTTTGTGCATGATTCCGCAAGTGTTTCTTGAATTGTTGAGTCCTCATGAATGGTCTGGGACAAGACGCAAAGTGAGCAAACCCAAGTACCCGCGATGGCCGGAAGACGGCTTATGGAGAAGGTGAGTTCCCTTGCACTACCGCGGAACGTCCCTGATGACTGTCGTGATGTCGCACCAGTGCATGCGGGGGTCGTCTTGCGGCTGTTCAGCATGGGAGCCGCTACCTGGGAGAAGAAGAGACGCGGTCAGCAAGAGCCTCTGACCCGGAACGACGAAGGGCACGCCTCCAGCGCGTCCGATGTGGTCGACCACTCACCAGGGTCCCTTCTAACGAGTACGAGATACCGGCAGACAGACGACGAGCAGGAGGGGATGAGAGCGGCGAGGCGATTGAAGATGGGAGAGTCGCGTCGGGAGCGGCAAGGACGCTGCTGACGCGTAGCACTCACAGGACAGGCTTATAGCCACATCGCCTGCTCCCGCTGACGTGTCTCTGCATGCCACCGAGTACCCGGACGCGCCTACGTTCCACGGACATCCCGCTCGGAGTCCGGACATCAGCACGCCGCTCGACATCGCACGCCGGTGCAGTGTGCTTCCATCTTCAAGCGTCCTCTGTCAGCTCGAAGCTCGTCCCCAGTGCTCCCTGCGAGACCGGTCGCGATGAAGTCGAGTGATACACTGGTAGCGGCGAGAGATGGAACCTCTCTGGCGACGGCACGCTGACCCCATGAAACGCTACTCACCGAGCACCAGGTGTTTCCGATGCAACCCCGGGCATCAGCGCCGCGGCGTCCTTCTCGTCAAGAGCCGCGGCCCGCAGACTTGCTGTCCCACAGACGTGCAGGATGTGTCTGGTACGTGACTGTTTTCAAACTTGACGTTCCCGGGAGGGTTCAATGCTCATAATTTCGCCATCAGACGGGAGGACGAACTGCCTGTTCAGTCGTCGCTCCAAGTCGCACGTCTCTACTCGGACATTCGCGTCGGACAATGACTCGGAGGTCTTCGAGAGGTGCGTCATGCGAGTGTTCGCTGCTTTGTTGAACTGGCTAATTGCGACCGGTGCTCTCAGGAGTCTGGGGCACCTCGTGCTGCTTCTCCCAGAGGAGGCTTCAGGATCGCTCAGTTTGGTCCTTTGGATGAAACGCACGCTGGGGTCCGGGAGCCGGTGTCGCTGAACGTGTTCCATCGCTACGACTTGCCCTTTCTGCCCTCGAGACTCAAGATTGAACCGAAACGATTCGGGCGCGGATAGGGAACGTCGCGAGGGATGCGTACGTTTCGATCGAGTCTCCACATTCAGTAGGTGCTTCGTCATACGCACAGCATGCATGGATTGATCTGAGCCATGACGGATCTTCTCACAGGGAGCAGAGCCTGCCCTCACGCTTGAACATTCCCGGGAGACGGACCAGAAGACAGACGACGAACGGCGGTCCAAGTGGCGCACACCGGGAAGCTACCAGTTCCGAGACTGCGCGGACTTCAGCGCGGCGGACGTCTAGCTTGCCTGTGAGAGTCTCCCAGCTACTGCATTTCATCGCTCATGCCGGTGTCTGTGTCGTATCCAGCGCGTTCAAAGCACTAGGCCTCCGCCGACAGTCAGCCCAACGACTGACTTGTAGAGAACACGCAGCGCTCTGCAGCTTGTTCCGAGGGCCAGCTGCATTCACAAGCATCGTCCCCCCGCCGGTGTTCTGGAGGCAAGGACGACTCCCGGCCGATCACCTGCGGTCGAAGGCGAGACAGTGGCAATGGTTTCAGCGTGCAACATCGAGATCCTCGACAGCAACTCCAAGCCGTTCCATGCAGAGGTGACGCTACCAAATTCGTCCCGGAACATTCAGCACGGTACGTAACTTCCTCTCGTCATGGAGCGCAGTCGTGTTCCATCGCTGATACAATTCGCTCGCCAGTGAGAACGACGTGCTGAGCGTGCGTAGACGTCTCCGGACCAGAGGAGCACGGCCAGCCGGAACTTCGATCAAGTTGCGCTCTGCGGGTCGAGCCGCAGAGAAACTCCTACAGTGCAGCGAGGCACGCACAGCACATGGTCCACAAGCTCATCGTAGCCCCTCACGGTCAAGTCGCGACTCGCACGTAGCGAGACCCTGAGATGCTTGCAACAAAACACCGGCTGGGAAGCTGGATCATGCCGAGCAACTCGGACGCGAGTAGCCTCAAGCCAGGTCGCCACCGATTCTCGACCCCGACGCCGGCTCTGTGTTTGTCTCGCTGGGTCCTCGCCTGCTGGCGGATCACGATCTCAGCATTCCTCGCCGAACTCGATGGTCACGGCGTCCTGATTTAGCCTGTAGCAAGTGAGTCGTGTCTCTCTGGGCATGCGTGTTGACAGCTCTAGTGACTCTATCGACTGCATACTCATCTGGCTAGAATGCAAGCGAGTTGTGTCGCGGCTCCATGCCGGCGATGGCCGTCCGTTCGCACGGAGTGTTTGTAGTTTAATACACTGCTTCCTCGAGGCGGACACGGCTTCTCCGCCCCCCGACTTCGACTATGTGCCCGGCCAACTATCTCTCCGTTGCATCTCCCGCCCGCTGTCCGCTCCCTCTTATCTCCCACACGCTGTCAGGCTGACCCATGCCCGCGCTACAAGCTACAGTTCATCTAGCGGCGCGACCTTCAGCTGCGCTTCCAGTTCCTCGATAGGATCAAGAGCGCAGCTTCGGAGCCCCTTGAGATCGGTGCGTTTGCTTCTCAGCTATGTCACTCCTGGCGTGTACTGACCGCATTCGAGCTGTCAGACAGGTGGTATCAACAGTGCACTTCAGGCGAGCTCACAGTCTCACGCAACACGTCCGTGTGCATTCAACGCTTCCGGACGTGCATCCGTTGGGTCATTTCCCCTCCTGGATCCTCGCCCTCCACCATCGCTGGCCTCCCAGATACACGCAGACGTGTTGCATCCCGCCCACTCGAGCTCCTCCGCACTGCGCCGAAGTCGCGCAAGTGGCTCCCAGGTCGGCAGAATACGACATGCAAGATTTTCCGGGCTGGCGCGTCGGAACTGCGTATCGTCTCCCGGACTGCGCCGAAGTGTTTCAAGTACCTCGTCCCGAGGCTTTCGTCACGGTACGTGCAGCACCTCCCGGTCGTGTTGCGCCAACGTATCCGGGCTGCTTGACGTCGTCTCCCAGCTATCTCCCACCAAGGATGTTCGAAGCTCGGTATGTGTCCTTCCCTGACTGTGCGCAGCTTAGACTTACTTGTACCGCGCCTTTGGTAGCCTTTCGAGCCGTCGCTGGCGGCACGAACGTCGGCCGCGAGCATCTTCGCGCTCCCGGGTTGATCACAAGTGTCTCCCGGCTATCCCGGGATGTCTCGGCGTATCTGGGCGCGTCAGGATCTGCGTCACGATGTACACCTTCTCCCCTCGACTTCAAATTCTACTACGCACCTGTCCTCTCTCCGCTGCACGTCCATACGACGATTACGCTCCCGGACTGTGTTGGTCTGCATAGACTGGGCTCCCGGACATGTCGCCTAGCAATCTGGGTGTATCATTCCAGTCCACGAAGAGGCTTCGCTGTGAGCCTCCCGGCACGACTCTCCCGAGCATCTTCGAAAGCGCGAGCCTGCAATCAATCAGATTGCGCCGCCAGAGCGTGAAGCTCCAGTCGAGGCTCAGTACTGGGAGGCTCGTTGTGGGTGTCAGCAAGCATGTGAGAGAGTGGTGGTTCAGGTCGCGCGGCGATCCCGATTCAGTAACCTAAGCGCTCGCGAGTCGCTGATGTCGGGCACATTCAAGCGGCCGTGTAGTGCCGTCCGTCCGTCGTATTTAAGGGCTGTACTAGATACATGATTGCAATGAAACACACGACCCTATGCTCCTGCCCCGTCTGACGAGCTCTCGTCCAGGTCCCTCGTCCTCCCTCCGTCCCCGCCGACACGCCCGCCACCTACGCCGCGCGAGACGGCTGCCCGATACGTACACACGAGACTGCTATGGACAACGGCTGCCCAATACGTGCACACAAGCCTGCTATGGACAACGGCTGCCCAATACGTGCACACAAGTCTGCTGTGAACGAGACTGAGGCATTCGATTGATCTGGGAGTCTGCGCCTTATATGGCCGGCGCCATGACTCCTGCACACTCCCCCTCCTTTTCGCCCTCGCGCGGCCATACTCAGGCCAGCAATGCGACCCATCGATTCTCCGCCCCCTCGAAGAAGCAAGCGATCTCGGACGTAGAGCTGCAAATCGAGCAGCGGGAACATGAGATCACTACTCTGAAGAAGGAGAAGGTCGCAGCTGAGAACCAAGCCGCAAACTTGGAGAAGCAGAACGAGTGGATCGCTGAAGAGAAGGAGTAAGCTTCGTCCTATCTAGTGTTTACTTAACTATCCGCTGACTGTCGTTTAGACAATTCGGGAAGTCCGGCACCGCATATGACTTCAAGAAAGCGGACATCAACCAGCTGAGAAGCAAGGCGCAGGAGCTCGAGAACCAACAGAAGGGTATGAAGAAGAAAGTCAACCCCAAGTCGGCTCACATGCTCGAAGAGTGCGTTCCTTGCGTGTACGCTGAACGTGTTGCTGACAAAGTGGATCAGTGTGGAGAAGAACGAGACCCAACTCAACAAGATGATCCAACAAGTGCTGAGCGACAAACAGCGGATGTTGGAGACCATCGACAACCTCGACCGCCACAAGCGGGAGGCTGTGGAGACGACTTGGACGAAGGTCAACGGGTACGTCGTTCCACCACCGGCTCCCCTCTGCCACCTTACGCCCCCAGGCTGACATCCATGCTCTGTAGTGACTTCGGTGCTATCTTCGCGGAGCTCCTCCCAGGCAACTTCGCCAAGCTGCAGCCGCCAGAAGGTCAGGACCTCATGCAGGGTCTTGAGGTCAAGGTCCGCTTGGGCACTGTATGGAAGCAGTCTCTCACGGAGCTCAGTGGTGGTCAGCGGTGAGTCTCCATCTATGCGCACACGACATGCTTGTTCGAATTTTCCCCCCGTACTCCTTCCCACCGCGCCCACGTTCCTGACCCTGCTCGCTGATGAGTGACATCGCTGACACGGCTTCCCCAGGTCACTTATCGCGCTCTCCCTGATCATGTCCCTGCTGCAGTTCAAGCCCGCGCCGATGTACATCCTGGACGAGATTGACGCCGCCCTGGACCTGTCGCACACGCAGCACATCGGCCAGCTCTTCCGCACGCGCTTCAAGGGCTCGCAGTTCATCGTCGTCTCGCTCAAGGAGGGCCTCTTCACGAACGCGAACGTCCTCTTCCGCACGCGCTTCCGCGACGGGACGTCTATCGTCGAGCGCACTGTGAACCGCTCGGCGTCGGCGCTGTACCAGAGCGCCGCGGGCCGCCATGAGGACGACGAGAACGTGCCGCCGGGGCGGAGGGCCAGGCGGTAGTGTGCAGCCTGTCGGTGCTAGGCTTGCTTCGCTTTCGTTCGCTGTTCGCTGAGATCCTTCTAGCTCGTGTATTACTGCTTGGTTGCGCCGGCCCCGAGGGCCATGATGATAGCGACGTGTACTTTACCTCTTGTTGTACTAGGATAGTGTAGAGTCTGATTCCCGCCGCTTCCGTTCGCTTCTCCAGTTGCGCTTTGGCAGCATCTCGTCGAAGTCTGGTGGAAGGACCATCCAGGACAGGTGGTGCGTAGAGCAGCTCCATGTGCGTCCGATCTCTACGGACATGGCTTGGCATATGCGTCCTCGTTCCGCGCAGGGATAACGTATACGTCAAAGTCGAGGATTGATATTACTGCACCAGAAGTGTAACAGCCATCGCAATACAGGCCATGGCGACGTAGGGAGAAAGGCGCTCTCCTGCGCAGCGGTACGAAATCGACAGTGACGGCGCGCGCGAATCGTTGAAGTGAGGGAGGCCATCGTTCAGTACTGGGAGGCCTCACAGATGACTAGTAACTGGCTCACCTATGCGAGCAGACATCCAGAATAAGCCCAGGAACCTGTGCATGCGCGAGATAACCAAGACTGTAAGCACTGACGTTTCGCGGGATGGGGCGCGGGGAACGGCGGACATGGACGTACCCTTCCTTGTTCCGGTCGATGAGGCGCGGCGCGACAGCACGAACGTACGTGCATGTGCAGATGAGGAGAAGGATGACGAGCAGGAGGGATTGGAAGTTGAATAAAGCCGACTGTACGACGACAGACATATGGGGTTTCCGAGCGTGTTATGCCAGAGATTCGTAGCACGCACCATGGCTCTCCAACTGCTCACACAGCTCCTTCAGTATGCACCTAGTAGCTCTCCAGATTTCCTTGACGTCGTGAGATTCGTAAATGATGTGGTAGACGAGATGAAGGTCGTGGACAAGACGCTATTGTGGACATCACTACGACACCTGGACACGACATACGCGCTGTGGCCCATCAGCGTCTATAAACTCCACGTGGCCCGGCGCTAGTTCCTCAGGCTACTACTGATCTCACCATTAACCACGGCTTGTTCTCGCCATACACAACGACATGCTGATGTATGCGCGATCATCGATCATCCTCGACGTCGTGCTTTCTGAAGCATACGTGCAAACTTGAGGAAGGTGAGCGTGTTCTTCTGATAGCTGTCACGCCTCAGAAACCTTAGCTTGCTCATGAACTCATCTTGTAGTACGTACTTACTGTACCAAGATGAAGCTATGCAACGCTCATTTGATGCTATCAGTCATTCAAGTTGAAGAATAGGTCGGAATTGAGGGTGCAGTGCTAAGAGTACAGGCGAGTTTACAACGCATAGGCCAAATCAAGGAGTCCATGAGTAAAAATGTGAGTCCGTCTGCCCTGCGTCTGCTAATGATGTGTCGTAATTGTTCCAGTCTGTTGATGAGTACTAGTAGTCGAACCACCGGCAGGGATGAACCCTCCGCCGCGCAAGTCTTTGGCCGACGAGCTCCGGCGGACTGCTGCTGTCATGCTAACCTTCTTGCGGAAAGGGTTTATCTGTCGCCCAGGTGTGTGCTCTCCTACTCTTCTCGGACGGATACTGAGAAGGCTCCCCCGCAGTGCGAATACTGTCATCCTGGCCACGACATCAGAACAGACGAACTTCGGTGGGGCGTGGCGCTCATGTCATGCAAGGACATTATCCATGATATGTCTTCTCTGCCTGGAGCAGCGTGGGGAGCGGCGAGTTACCTCTGGGTGGGTACATGGTTCCCATGTCACATCGAGGTACGCATACTAAAGGTTCACTGCGTCGTGCGCTGTCCGCATCAACTCACTAGCTGACCAGTGTCCGTAGTCATCGTTGAGGGTCTCCCGTCGACCCATCACTACGAACTCCGGGGATGTGCGCGCATCGCACCCAGGAACAAGAGCATTTGTCGACATACGTGGCACTCGTGGGCGGGGAATCCGGTCTTGAAGCGTGTCCAAGGTACGCAGATCAGATTCGGAGACGGACTGGCGCTAGAAGGGCTCACACATACTCGAGATATCTGGGTGGCCCGAGAAAGGGGAGTCCGGCGGCGTCAGCCATGCGATCTTTCTCTTCCTGCTGGATGACCGCTCGACGTGGCAACATCTCGGGCGGAGCACACATATCAACGCGCTGCTCAGTGGTTCGTTATAACCATGGCTTGTATGTCAAAGGAACTGCGCCGACGTACAGGCATAACGGCACTGCGCTTAGTATGACCAACTTGAATTGAGACTAGCCTGAAAAGCTTGTGCGTTTGGCAAGCAATGAATAGACCGTCCTCACTGCGCACTGCCAGCCGCTGTACGCTTTTCATAGCAGCGCGTAACTGATATCTCTTCATTTCTCAGGGGATCGTCGCAGCGCTCTGGGCTTGGCTGGCAGCTACACTCCGCCGTAAAACGAGCCCGACAACTGGACGTAAGTTTAAAGTATTTCAGACTAGCCTCTCTCTCTCGACCGCCGTCAAGATAACGTTGATAGCGTGAGCCATAGGCCTTCCTCATTCATGATCAATACGGACAAGTCGCCAAGATCCGCAACGTCCGTCGTCGGACTCTCATCGCGAGACGGGAAGGCACCAGGACAAGCCAAGAACATACGACATAAGTATCGACTGGGCTCCTCAGCTCCCCCGAGCATCGAGAGTTAGACCGTCACCTCCACACTGCGACGGGTCCGGGCGGACCTAGATCAAAGATGAGGCACCAACATTGCTCGCGACCTAACTATGGCACTGGCAGGGCTTACGCCTTGGTGTACTTAAGTATGCTGCCCTCGGTCCGCTGGCGCTGCGCACTCGAAGTCGCGGATGTTTCTTGAGAATCGGGGCCCCGGGGCTCCGTCCCGCCGGCAGGCGCGATTCCATATGGTGCCCGCGTTGCTGCCGTTCGCGGGTACTTTTATGGTTGTGCCAAGTCGGGCGCCGCTGCTGTAGCGTACCGCTCTCCTGGTGCTGCCTTGCCGTCGTGCTTCGGCGTGCTTCTTGGTTACCCCAGCGGCTGATATGTGCAGACATCTTTACCTTCTCCGATCATCTCTGCCATCTCTGCCGGCATTTCCGCGGGATCAAGGCCACGACGGAGGGCTTAGGTGTGACACTCACAGCGGCTCGCATTCTGCGAGTCGTCCACCACGAATTTTCTTTATGGACCCATTCTGACCAGGCATGGTACGTCTACATAGATGCTCGGTAACGAGGTATATTCATGCTGTTGTTTCTCCAGAGTCGTCAGTCCCATTGCCTATCCGAATACACACCAATCCTCCAAATGCTTGGCTCGACACGATGCCAGCAAGCCCCGGACCGACGATCGCTTGCGCCATTGATTCGACCGCCATAACTGGCGGTGGGGGTTCCGTTCTCGCTGTCGGTCGCAGGCTGTCAGCCGCGAGGCAGGTAAGTGATTGCACCGGCGCACCTACTGGTCGCTGACGTCCACTAGATAAAGAACGTCGCGAGACTTGGTGCATAAGGGGAAGAAGCGTCGGCGCTGCGCTTATAATATCCGCCATGCACCACGGGGGTCCGTGGCGTCCCGCTGGAATCGAAGCTAACAACTCTTCCAATTTGCAGTAAGAGGACTTCGTCCCCGCCTGAACATGCGCCTGGCGGCGATTTCGGCTGCTCAAAGTCTATCCTGGACAAGAGAAGGCGACGAAACGTCGTCTTTACCCTGGAGCGCCGCTTGGCTGGTCTCTCGCGGGGCGGAGTTGTGTGTGAGATGAGATACCTACCTCGGAAGGTTTCGCGTGTGGTGCGCTCTGGGTGCGCTCATCACGAGTCGTCCTGACGGGACCATGGCACGCGAGGCTTGGCCTTTTGTTTGTGGCTGCCATTGCTGATAACCTCGTTCTTCCGGAGTCCGGACGCTGTCACTGGAGAAGGCTACGTGCGTCTTTTCGTAGTTCTCACAGGCCAGACATCTTCTGACTGACACATGGACGGCCGCGCCAAGGCACACAGAGATGAGCCGGAGCTGGCGGACGAGAGCCTCGGAGGCACGTAACTGGCGAGACGTGTGTCACTCTGTGCGTGTGCACATGGAGCACGAACGGCTACGCCGGCGAGGATCCGGCACCATTACCGGAACGAACAACGGTACGGACGTTCTTATCGGCACGAGCGATGCTTCAATGGAACTTCGGGTGCACATGATGCCGGCTGTCAACTCCATGGGCAAATGCGGGTCTGATCCACCACCGACCCAGATATGCATATCGCCGCGCCAAACCTACCGCAAGGTTGATGGAGTCCACAGAAGCTCTCTGGTTTATAGGCTGCGTTTTTCCGCTGGCCGGCCCTCTTTCGACCGCCCCTTCGTGTCGCCCACCGTGACCATGGCCACTCTCCCGGAGGACAGGCACTCCACGAGCACCCTCGACGAGAAGCTCGATACCGAGAAGCAGGGTGAGCCTCTTACCCTCCTTTGCCCCCCAACCTTTCTCATCGTCGGCACCACTCCCGACCCTCAGCCCACGTCGTTCCCGTCATTGCGGAGTTCGACGACCCCAACCTCGACAAGGATGCCCTCGCTCTCGAGGATGACTCCCCGTACCCCGAGGTCCGCTCTGCCGTCGCCAACACGGACGACCCGGACATGCCGGTCAACACCTTCCGTGCATGGTTCATCGGTGTCCTGTGGGCCATCATCATCCCCGGCATGAACCAGTTCTTTTTCTTCAGGTATCCCTCGGTCACCGTTGGCGGCGTACGTTCCTTCGTTTCTACTGCGGACTGCGTGCCCGATCACTAATCGAGATCCACGCGTCTGCGTGCGGTGCCCTCCAGATCGTCGCCCAGCTGCTCTCCTTCCCCCTTGGACGCCTCTGGGCACGCGTCCTCCCGAACGTCAAGATCTTTGGTGTCTCTATCAATCCTGGTCCATTCACGGTCAAGGAGCATGTCATCATCACGATCATGGCCACGGTTGGCTATTCGTCTGCATATGCGGTGAGTGACCAGTATCCACCGGTTTGGCAGTTGTGCACTCATACGACTTCCCTCTAGACGGATATCGTCGCAGTGCAACGAGTGTACTATAACCAGATCTACAACTTCAGCTACCAATGGATGGTGGTCATGTCGACGCAGCTTGTGGGTCCATATGTTCCAAGTACGTGTGCGTCTATTCTGACAGGTCCCTCTAGATTGGTTTCTCTATTGGTGGCATTGCTCGCCGCTTCTTGGTTTCACCTCCGTCGATGATCTGGCCAACGAATCTCGTCACCTGCGCACTCTTCAATACCCTGCACTCACAGCAGTACAGCGGTATGGGTACACGCGGTGGTATCTCTCGTGAACGCTTCTTCACATACGCATTCCTCGGGTCCCTCTGCTGGTACTTCTTCCCCGGATACATCTTCCAGGCTCTCTCATTCTTCAACTGGGTCTGCTGGATTGCACCGGAGAACGTCGTCGTCAACCAGCTGTTCGGCTACTACTCCGGCCTCGGCATGTCGCTTATCACCTTCGACTGGTCGCAGATTGCGTACATTGGCTCGCCGCTCGCCACACCATGGTGGGCCTCGGCGAACGTCGCTGCCGGCTTCGTATTCTTCTTCTGGTTCCTCACCCCAGTCCTCTACTACACGAACACATGGTATGCCAAGTATATGCCAATCTCCTCCCGCACGTCGTTCGACAACACGGGCGCGTCCTACGACGTCTCGCGCATCCTCACGCCCGAGGCGACCCTCGACATCAAGAGGTATGAGGCGTACTCGCCTCTCTTCCTATCCACGACGTTCGCGCTCTCCTACGGCCTGTCGTTCGCGAGCATCACTGCGACCATCATGCACACCTTCCTCTACTTCCGCAAGCAGATCTGGGTGCAGGCCCGTCGCTCACTTTCCGAGCAGCCTGATATCCATGCTCGTCTCATGTCGAGATATCCCCAGGTTCCGGAGTGGTGGTATGCCGTTATCTTCGTCGCCATGTTCGTCTTCGGGGCCGTCTCCATCGAGGTTTGGCACACCCAGATGCCGATATGGGCGTTGGTCCTTGCCCTCATCATCGGTACGTTTTGCCATCCTGCGTTCGACTCGTGCTTGGTCCTGACCGCTATGCAGCGTTCGTGTACACCATCCCGATTGGTATGATCCAGGCCATCACCAACCAGCAGGTCGGCCTGAAGTGAGTCCCTACTCATGCGCTGAGATCAGAATGGGTTACTGACTTGCCTCGCTCAGCGTCATCACTGAGCTCATCATCGGTTACGCCCTCCCTGGCAAGCCCGTTGCGATGATGATGTTCAAGACGTACGGCTACATCACAATGTACCAGGCGCTTCAGTTCACGTCCGACTTCAAGCTCGGTCACTACATGAAGATTCCGTATGTTCTTCCTTGCACTACTTACGCTCTCTCTCAAGCTAAGAGCCTTCTCTCAGTCCCCGCCCGATGTTCTGGTGTCAAGTCGTCGCGACCGTCATCGCTGGCACCGTGCAGCTCGGCGTGCAAGCCTGGATGTTCACCAACATCCCTGACATGTGCTCTCCGGACCAGAAGGACCACTTCATCTGCCCATCGACCGAGGTCTTCGGCACCGCATCGATCATCTGGGGTGTCATTGGCCCGCAGCGCCAGTTCTCGAGCGGCCAGATCTACTACGGGCTGGTGTTCTTCTTTCTCATCGGGGCGGTCCTCCCGTGCATCACGTACGTTATCTCGCTCAAGTGGCCGAACAGCGTCGTCAAGTACATCAACTTCCCCGTCATCTTCTCTGGGGTCGGGTACATCCCGCCTGCGAGCGCAGTCAACTACGTTCCATGGACGATCGTCGCGTTCATATTCAACTACGTCATCCGCCGCCGTCACTTCTCATGGTGGACAAAGTACAACTGTGAGTGCTTTCCTCCTCTCCCGCCCACCTTGGATGGCACGAGAGCAGACGCTGATGACACACGTGCACAACAGACATCCTGTCCGCGGGCCTGGACTCGGGCGTCGCCATCTCCGTGATCGTCATCTTCTTCTGCCTGCAGTATCCTAAGGGAGGGACCATTGGCGAGACGAACCTCTTGAATTGGTGGGGCAACACCGTCGGCGTCAACACCGCCGATGCCAACTCGGCAGCCCTCTTGCCCATCCCCGCGAAGGGCTGGTTCGGGCCCGACTCGTGGTGAGCTCACGCGCGAGCGCGTCTTGTCCACGGCGGGGCGGCGTGGTTATGGATCGTCGCGGTGGGCAGGCGCATGACACTGAGCGGGAAAGTAACCGTGATTCGGGACTAATGACGGTACCCAATGTATCATCATGTATCTCTCTTATGCTCCTGGGTTTGTGAGGTTGTCAGATAGGTGCACGCGCCTTGCACGCACTGTTGTACGTTGATAATGACACAATGACCATTTTTCACGCTCCTCGTGCTCTGAATGAACGCGTTGAGGCAGTCCACTAGCATCCGCCACAGGTAGTTCGGAAGTCTGCACGACACTCGAGCTGAAGGTACGCGGGCGTCTCCTCGAATACCACCAAGACAAACCACCATCTGCTAGCAACATCGATTGGGATCTTGAAGCTTGAGCCGGCAGTCACCGTCATCCCGGTGGCGTCTGCCTCGCAGATCCGCGAAGCATGCACATGCATAGAGGATGGAACATGATCGATCTGAGCAGTCGGGGCCCCAAGGTGGGTCGCGCGATCATTGCCAATGATCTTGGACGTCCTCGCATTCAATTGCAACCCTGCTTCGATTCGCAGTGCGGTCTATGAGCCCGCGGCGAGTACATATAGGTCAAGTGGGTGGAGAATAGAAGGCCGAGAACGACTATTCCAGGGAACAGCGTAAGTACTATTGTACTTGCCTAGTCGCCGGCGTAGTCTCCGTTGCTGACCATAAGGAAAGATGATAGTGATTCTCAATTTCGCCGGCGCAGGTGCAAGTTGAAGGCGGACCCTTTTGCCACTTATACCGGATGGACCAGGAGATGTGCTAAGCCGCTGAAGGTTCACGGCAGCCTGAACGTGGTCACTGGTCAGAACATACGGCGGCACGAAACACCTCAGTCAGGCTTGAGTCGAGCGGGGCTGCGGAATGGGACCAACGCCTCGCATGATGAGGATTCGTGTATAGGGCCTGTCCGTGCATACACGGTTCGCCGTACCCCGTATTACTGGCCTCACCTTCAGCATGCTAGCATATGCGTCGAGTGAGCCAACGATTACTTTGCAATGGATACTACAAGACGGGGTGTAGCGTACGTAGGTAGCCTGTTGCGCCGTGCTCCTTGTGGGCCTTCCTCTGGAACTGATGTATATAGGTGCACATGGCTGGAATGATCGTATCAGTATGTGTGATTGTTGAACTGCTGGCTACTGCTGGGCCCTGTCAATGGCCATGGAAGGAGATGCTCAGTACAACTTGGCTTGCTGATGGTTCACAACACTTACATGCTGTACACACGTACGCTCTTCAGGACCCCTGTTGCTCAGTCCGATGCCACGGCATGCGTGTTGTCAACGAGTTGTCATGGCCGACAGCTCTTGAAAGTTGAGGAGGAAGTGTGGGCCTAGGCTCCCGCTATACTACCCTCGCCCGACATTCCAGCCATGGAAGCGCCGGCGCCGCCACCGTGTCGGTCTTGAGCTTGACAGTTACTACGTCCACTGACTTCTCGCATGCACTTTACGAGGAACGGGTGCAAAGCGGGTGCTCTGCACCGGCTGCGCAGAACTTCTGACAAGTCGCGGGGCTAAGGGGACTTGCTGGAATATGCTAGGCACTGGGCAGGGCAACCGGGAGAACGGACTCTGTCGTCATCGTTTGCTCCAGTCCAAGACACAACGCACCCACGCTTATTACAGGCTCAGGACCAGGCCGGGACGGAATATATGCCCCCTCAAATATAGCTGCCCCGGGTTTGTCGCGAGTTCGATTTCTCCTCCCTTCTGCCCTCGACATACGCCGCTGCAGTGTACTCCTAGGCTCGGATGATCTTGCACTGCTCCTATCTGCGATCGCTCTGTCTAGCTGCCGGCGGCATCCTCCTCGCTGCGTCCACATCGTTCGCGCCGGCGCGGGCACAGAGTCTCACTAGCGACCAGCTCGACCAGGTCAAGGCGCGCCTTGCGGAGGGCGCGACGCACAGGTGTGTTTGTCGTGCTGCAGGTTCAACGAGTGCTTTGTAGGGCTCACACCCCTCTCCCCGCGTCTGCGCAGCTGGGAAATCGGCACGCGCGCACAAGCTCTCATCGAGTACGACACGCCCTCCTGGTCCGTGTTCAACTCGAGCTCCCTGCCCCCATCCCACTCCGCACCTTCGTCGCTCGACGAGGTTATCTCCATCGCACGCTCCGTCGTCAAGAACCGCACGAGCAGCGACATAAATGGCCCACAGCCCTTGATGGACGCGAAGGCGGCGCGGCGGGGGACCCACCCAGCATCGGCGTCGCGGTCCTGCTCGCGAACTGGACGGGGGCGGGATCGCAGGACAGCGTAGACTACGCGGGAGCGGCGAAGGACCAGCTGGACTATCTGCTGGAACAGGTGCCCAGGACGAGCGATGGGGCTATCTCGCATCGGACAGAGGAGGTCGCGCTATGGTGAGTACTCCTCCCATCCTACTTCTTCCCGTTATGGGTGCGTGTGGTTAGAAAACCTGCACGCATTCGGAAGGGGGGGTTGTTTGGGACCCGAATAGCGGCTGACGCGCGTGCAGGTCCGATTTCGTGTACATGGTCCCGCCGTTCCTCGCATACTACGGCGTCCTCACGCAGAACCAAACCCTGGTACAAGCGGCCTACGACCAGTGTCGCCTCTACCGACAGTACCTCGTCGACGACGATGCCGGTGGGATGTGGAAGCATATAGCGATGGGAAGCACCCCCGACAGCGGACACTGGACCACTGGTAAGTCACCTACTCCCCCTAGCCCGCATGTCCATGATTATCTCACGAGCGACGTTAACTCGTGTAGGCAATGGATGGGCCGCAGGAGGGATGCTGCGCGTACTGGGAACAATTCAACATTCCCCGTACTCCAAGAGCATGAAGAACCAGGCGAACGATCTCCGGAATTGGGTCGTTGAGATCCACAACGGCATATACCCCACGTGGTGAGTCTTCTCACACGACGTCCGAATGCAGATGCCGGAGGTCAGGACATGCATAGGAAATCCGTGACGAGTCTTCGTTTCCTGGCTTTTTGGCCTAAGCGCCCTTGAAAACAGAGGAAGTGATAGACCTCCTTAGCATTTCCCATGCATTCCTTGGCCTCTGGATTCTGCATCAGCACGTCGTGTCAGCTCCCGCCGCTAGTACGTACATCTTACCTTACACGTTTCTAGCAATCGACTGGGCTCTTCAAGAACTACGCAGACGACAGTTCCACGTTTGAAGACGCCTCCGGCACCGCGATTCTCGCCAGCACAGTGTACCGCCTGGCTCTCCTTGCGGGCGTGCATACGCATCTTCCTGCCGCCGAGAAGAGCCGCACCGCGCTTTCCTCCCCGGCGTCGTCTTCCTCATTCTCCTCATCCTCCTCGTCCTCTTCCTCGTCCTCCTCTCACTCCTCTGCCTCCTCTCACTCATCTTCCTCCGCTCAGTCCTCCTCCACGAGTACGAGCACCGCCCCCTCGTCGACGCTCGCGCACTTCACGTCGGACATGTGGCTGACCCCGGTCGTCAACCCGGACTCGTTCGGGAACCAGGGCACCCGGAGCCCCGAGGGCCAGGCGTTCGTCGTGGAGATGTACGCTGCGTACCGCGACTGGGTCGAGGCCGGGTCCCCCGGAGCGAACGCTGCTGTGCGGGTGCATGCGGCAGAAGGTGCGGTCTTGCTCGCCTTCCTTTCTTCTGTGCTGTTGCTCGTCGTGGTGTGATGGACGAAGAGCACCAATCGCAAGCCTCGGTATCGTTATTCGGTATTCTTGCCCGGGCCCGGACATGTTGCATGACTATACCCACTGTACACTGGAGTCTACCAGTACCCCAGTACAGGATTGGAAGTGTCTTTTTTGGATATGTTGCTGGACTTGTTGCTTTGCGGACACTGCGTCGATGTACACCGTACTCTAGCCCTGACGTTGTAATCTACGAGTATACCTTTCAGTGCTCCCGTAGTGTTGCAGGAAATGGGATGCTCGTCTGTGCAATATCGACCACATTAATTGCCGAGTGCTGGATGGCAGGACTGGTATGTCCGCGTCAAGTGGATTAGGTATGAGATGGGAGGGGGGGGGGGCTTGTGGCCGTCATCCGATAAAAAGGAACACAGAAAACAACTAGCCCACCGCGAGGGTCGAACTCGCAGCCTTCAGATGGCTCCAAACCAAGCTGGATAAGAGTCTGACGCTCTATCCGATTGAGCTAGGCGGGCCATGCTAACCTAGACATTGTAAAAACCCTACCCCGCATGGCGCCTTGTGCTCAACGCGATCACATGATCCGTGGGAAAGCTCCGGGCGCTATTAGTGGTCGCGCTGCACGACAAGCAACACCTCTTCTTCGACAATCAGGACCTGTTCCTCAACATTGTCCTCGTCCTCCTCATTCTCTCCCATATTATGTCTGGCTGTGCACCTGCATATATTGGACGACCCCCTCCACATTGGAAGCGAAAGTGGAGAGAATGGGAGCAACGAGCACGAGAGCGAGAAGAGCAAGAACGGGAGCTGTCTCCCGCGGTCCCGGATCCTCCTATAACACCGTCGCGTAGTGCAATATTTGGGTCGCCCGAGGAATGGGCGCGTGTATACAAGACTTACGCCCACAAACGTGCGCGATCCCGAGCCAGCTCTGTCGCAGATGAGCCAGACGACGCGCAACATGGAGGTGAGTATTTTCGTCGACTGTATGCTCCCAGGGAGCGATGTTCAAGCCTCTGCAGCGTCGCGAGAGTCGTTCCCTGAGCCTTCACCGACGAAAGTACCGAATATGCCCGCATATAGCGACCTAAACCACCCGTCGACGCGCACGAGAAGAGCACAGAGCGGAGCCGAACGTCAAGTCGCGAATCCCTCCTCCGTGGCAGGCCCCTCCTCGTCCCGAAGTCCGAACATCCGCCCGCGGCCGTCATCCCTCACTGTCTTCGTAGAAATCTCGCATCGTCGTCATCCACCACCCGCACAGTCAAAGGCTGCAGTAGCCGCCACACGCGTAGAACCCTCTAGAGGGCGTTCACACGACACGAAGGGAATCACCCTCCCCAGTCCTTCGCCTACCTCCGAAGAGAACGCCGACCCGCGTCCGAGGAAGCGGGTACGCCTACCTGAGGGTCCCAGCATGTCTCTCAGCGAGGCACTAAACCGCTCCTTCGCCGGGGCGAACTCGTCCCACCCCTCCCCGATAGGTGCGACCCCCGCTTCTTTCACTTCGTTACCCCTTCCCGCGGCAGGTCCTTCCGCGTCACCCGATTCCAACGCCTTCTTCAAGCGCAAGCCGGGCAGGCCGCGTGGACGCGGGCGAGGGCGAGGTCTTGCTCCAATGGACCCTGTGGTCCCCCATAGTGCCCTGTCAGGTGCTACAGGCCATGTAGCCACCAGCAGGATGCACGCCCCGCCGTTGGCGACAGGAAGCGAGGTGGCCTCTTCGAGCCGCGCACAGCCCGTACTAGCAGAAGGAGAGACAGAGTCTGCTGGCGAAGACATTCCTCCAGTGATTCCAGCCAAGAGACCTCGTGGACGACCACGCAAAGATTCGGCACTTCCTCCCCCCTCGCGAGCGTCCTCTCGACCTCGCCGCTCTGTGTCTCGTCGTCGGAGCTCGCAACAGGAGCAACAATCTTCGGACGCAGCGGCAGTCGCCGATCAGCTCACCCAAGACTTTGACACTCCGTCCCAGGTCCACTTGCAACAATCTGTGGACGTCCTTCCCGTGGCCATGGCACTCCAGGAGCAAGCCATGCGGGAAGGAGATCAGTCTTCCTCTTCCGCAAAGCGCCCCCGCGGACGCCCGAAGGGGAGCAAGAACAGGGCTACCTTGGAACGGGAGGCATCAGCAAGGGCAACAACTGAGACCGAGGACCAGGCAATGCAGGAAGTAGAGTCATCGCATCTTCCGCGGCCTCGAGGCCGTCCGAAGGGGAGCAAGAACAGGTCTACTTTGGAGCGGGAGGCACTGGCTAGGGCAGCATCCGAGCTAATTCTCTCTACAAACCCAATCGTGCCCGCACCCGCCCCAGTCAAACGTGGCCCAGGGCGACCACGAAAAAGCGCGCCCAACCCGCCTACCGTACCACTTGCGGACACTATGGACTATATGGAACCCCTCAAGGACCCGGACGCGGAGGACGTCCCTCATCCCTCGACCCTCCATCCTGGCCGTCGCGGCCGCTCACGCACGCGGCGCAATAGCACGCCAGCAGCACCGTCTCCGGCATACTACCTCGACACCACGACGCTGCAGTGGAAGCCCCGCGCGCGGTCTGCCTCCGCCTCCCCATCGAAGCGCCAGGTGAAAACGGCCGAGGGAACCAATGAGTACCAGACGAGCGCCCGATTGTGCGCGGCTCTGAAGCAGGAGCTGCTGCAGGCGCCGCACCCGAAGACAAAGGAGACGCAGACACCGGGCCAGGACGATGCGCCACGGGTTGCGCGTTCGGGCGCAGACCGGGGGGAGGACGCGCCCAAGGTGGTCTTCAGCGGGTGCTGGGAAGTCGTTGCAGACAAGAACGCCGTTTGCGACGATGCCCTCGCGCTCAAGATCCTGCACGACGTCGTGAAGCGGCTGGGTATATGCATCAAGTATGTGTCCTTGCGTCTTGAAATCAATTGCAACACTGACGTGCTGACGTTTGTCTCCTTCGCAGCTTTGGTGACGAGGGCCCAATATTCGCTAGGTCTGAGGATGGGAGTGCGGTCGCCATTGCGGTCCCGTGCGGGTGTCTATCGCTGCAAGAGCGCTCCTCGCCATCGGGCAGCGCGGACGCGTCTTCTCCGCCGCCAGAGTGTGCGGGGGAGATGACGGTTAGCATCACCGAGAAGGAGACCGAGAGATTCCCGGGGGCGAAGGCGCATCGTATTATCGTCACTGTCATGCACTAGCACGCCGAGGACGTGGCTCGGTTGTTCCATGCGTATGTACACGAGGAGGTTGGGTTTCTCCTGCGCTGTTGACGTTCGATTTCTCACTCTGAAGTTGTTCCGGCTTTCTCTCCCAGCATTGTTACGACCTTTGTCCGCTCTTGCTGGTGCCTGTATATCATGATGGCACGGTTGGTTTTAGTGTCGCATTGAATTCTGTCGGTTTAGTACACGAGCAGACATGACCTATGTATACGATAGTAATGGGACCTAAATAGCATATGTCACACGATACCGAGTCGCCCTAGTACCTGGTTGGCTCTTTTGCAAAAGCGAAGTCTGGTGGTTAATTCAAGATCTGTCGTCATTTCCGCATTAGGTAGTTCCATCGGCTCCTTCAAACACCTCTCGCAGCTCTCTCGCATTCTAATCCTTGTCTGGGTAAACATTTGAGACTTCTGCGGTAAAGTGAGGTTAACCCAAGTTACAGGCGGTCGTCCGGTCTCATCCGAGTCCTCACCCTCAACACCTTGGGATGTCAGTGGATCTAGAGTGCGGGACCGCAGCCACTCGCCGGCCGTACTTTCTGTTTGGATTGTGTGGGTCATGTACCGTGCTGCAGGCGTCCTGTGTGGCCAAGTGTCGCTGTCCTGCTGATGCGTCGCGCCCGGAACTTCATCTCTTCGGATGGTGAAACGAATAGTGATGACGACGCGGACTTCTTTCCCACCAGGAATATTTGGAGTAGGCCCAAGCTCAAGCTCTGCAAGGTAGACAGTTTCCTGCTTGGTGTATAATGTGAGTAGCATCTACAGTTCTGTTCTGACATGGTACATATGTACTTCACAAGCTGTGCGGTGCAATAACTTCCAGATCACAGTACGCCGCTCTCCTCCATCTTCGTCGCGCGCTGACGAACACTTCAACCTGGAGTATAAACTTGGTCGGTCGTCCTGTCCGAGTCTTATTGCGACCCCGTTGAAGTTCTTCATTCAGCCCTTGCTGTCGCAGCAATAAAATGAAAAGCTACCGAGAGGATCGGAATCTCGGCTATGGATCTGTTCCTGAATTCTGATCGCTCGGCAGCTCCGCCTTACGATCGCGGAAACAGAGCGCACTCAGGAGCGCAGTCCGTTGTTGCCGGGAAATCATCTCCATTTTGTTCTCTTCTCCGTTCAGGACCTCCTATAAAGCCTTGTAAATCTTCGTCAAGCTTTGCACGCAGGAGATTCCGTCGGGATTGTCGAATTGGGGGTTAAACGTCAACTCAGGAGAGCATTACGAATCACACGATAAGCTTAGCGTCGGCGGCCTCTGTGCCTTGCGCCACCGCTTGATGGACGTATGAGCAGGGGCAAGTCGCAAGCGGACGGTCTGGTTCCCAAGTCGCACTTTCACCTCTCGCCATCACCTTGCATCACCCTCGCTCACGCTGAAGACGCACCGGACGGCGAAGCGTACGCGCGACGCAGCGGCGCCTACTACTCAGCCATGGAAGAAGAGACCCACGTCCGGGATGTGCCTAGGGTAGGCCCGCGCTATATGGAGGTGAGTAACAAACAGCTTCTTCGCACGATACACCAGCACCCCCGACGTTCCACGCGAGAGGGGTCAAGGAAGGGGAGCAGGAGGCACTGGGCGCGCAGGGTGGGGATGATGCAGTGGATGGAAGTGTCGGACAGCTCATGGGACCATCTGCTTCGCGCCCTCTTCTCGCGGCGTGTCCGATGATTCGCTCGAGTCTCTGAGAAACGCATCACATCGGGTGGTCCAACGTACGACGACGTCGCTCATCTTTACCGCCTTGCGCTCGACCTCACTGCAGCGGCGCACGCCGACGTACATCTCATTAGGACCCATTGCTGCGTCATCTAAAGCAGTTAGCATGTGCCACATCCAGGGCCTTCTGCTTCTCACGCAATTAACAGCGCTCATAGCGCGCCCGATAGCGGTCGCGAAAGTGCCGGAGCACAGCGGCGAATTGATTCCATCCGTCAACCTCTACGTCCACCACTGATAGTCATATAGCCGTCGAGACTGCTCTGCTCACGACTTTTGCCTCCCCAGGTCCTGGCTCCCATCATGTCCTCCACGTACCTCGGGGAGGAGACGCAATCCTTAGCTTCATTGCAGGAGAACCTGGAGAAGCTAGCCGCAGTAGACGCGGAGAAGCATGGTGAGCGCCGCACTGGTGTGTTGCTCCGTATCTTCCCTGACGAGCAACTCGGATATGTAGTAGTGAACCATGAGTCTAGCCCGCACTACGGTCAACACTTCGTCATTCCGGAAGCGGAGTTTGACGATCCGAACTTTGACCCTGATGTGGTGATGCTTGGTGAGTGCATCGCTCAGTGACTGGCCGCAGGAGGTGGACTGAGAGGTGCGTTGTTGCGAAGATGACGACTCCCCATATCCCGAAGTCCGCTCTGCGGTAGCGAACACGGATGACCCGGACATGCCGGTCAACACTTTGCGTGCTTGGGTCATTGGGATCCTGTGGTCAATCATACTCCCCGGCATGAATCAATTCTTCTTCTTCCGATATCCTTCCATCACCGTCACTGGGGTAAGCTTTTGTCTCATGATTCTACGCCACACGGAAAACAACTGTCCTTCAACCCCCCTTCTAGATCACGGCACAACTGCTGTCGTACCCACTCGGCCGACTATGGGCATACGCCATGCCGCCAGTCAGGATATTCGGAGTGTCTCTCAATCCCGGACCGTTCACGGTGAAGGAGCACGTCTTGATCACGATCATGGCCAACGTCGGATTTCAGTCTGCATACGCGGTTAGTCCATCGACCCGAAGCACTTGCCTCATATGCTCACTGCGCTGTAGACTGACATTATCGCCGTCCAACGCGTGTTTTACAACCAAGTGTATAGTTTCGCGTACCAGTGGATGCTGATCATGTCTACACAGTTGGTATGTGCACAGACCACCTTCGCTGAGGCTCCACTTAACCTTCCTCGCAGATCGGGTTCTCCATCGGCGGTATCGCACGTCGCTTCCTCGTCTCACCCCCTTCCATGATCTGGCCAACCAACCTGGTCACCTGCGCTCTTTTCAACACCCTCCACTCCCAACAATACGCTGGCATCGGCGGCCACGGCGGCATGTCCCGCGAACGGTTCTTCTTCTACGCATTCCTGGGCTCCTTCCTCTGGTTCTTCTTCCCTGGCTACATCTTCCAGGCGCTCAGTTACTTCAACTGGGTCTGCTGGATCGCACCCAAGAACATCGTGGTCAACCAGCTCTTCGGATACTACACCGGGCTCGGCATGTCGCTCGTCACCTTCGACTGGTCACAGATTGCGTACAGCGGTATCGGCTCCCCCCTCGCGACCCCATGGTGGGCGGGTGCGAACGTCGCCGTCGGCTTCGTTGTCTTCTTCTGGGTAGTCACCCCGATCATCTACTACACCAACACGTGGTACTCGCAGTATATGCCGATGTCCACCCGCACGTCCTACGACAACACTGGCAAGGTATACGACGTCAAGCGTATTCTGTCTCCCCAAGCTACCCTCGACATCAAGAAGTATCGAGAGTATTCTCCCTTGTTCCTCTCGACTACGTTCGCCATGACGTACGGGCTCTCCTTCGCCGCGATCACCGCGACTATCATGCACACGATCCTATACTTCCGGAAGCAGATCTGGATACAGAGTCGCAGGTCGCTGTCGGAACAGCCGGACGTCCATGCCCGCCTCATGTCGAGGTACCCGCAGGTTCCGGAGTGGTGGTACTCCATTATCTTTGGTGCGTATCTCGTCCTCTGACTTGGACGTTTAAGAGACGTACTGAGCCTTGAGCGTGCTAGTGACCATGTTCGTTTTCGCCGTCATCTCGATCGAGGTCTGGGACACCCAGATGCCGGTTTGGGCACTCGTGCTGGGCCTGCTACTCTGTACGTCCCGTCTTGATCTCATCCTGCCGCCCTTTGACTCGATTCCCCATCCTAGCCTTTGTCTACACCATCCCCGTTGGGATGATTCAAGCTATCACGAACCAGCAGATCGGCTTGAAGTACGTCTCCCAACTTTACCTGGTCGTCCGAGTGCTCAGCGATTTTCAGTGTGTTTGCTGAGCTCATCATTGGATACGCGCTTCCCGGCCGGCCGATCGCAATGATGATGTTCAAGACTTTCGGCTACACCACGATGACTCAGGCCTTGCAGTTCACTTCGGACTTCAAGCTCGGTCATTATATGAAAGTTCCGTACGTACCGTGCAGAAAGCCCTACATTTAGTTCATCGCTCACCTCCGGCTTCACTGTCAGACCACGAGCCATGTTCTATACCCAGGTGGTCGCCGCCACCATCGCATGTACCGTGCAGCTTGGCGTCCAGACCTGGATGTTCAGCCACATCCCGAACATGTGCGACCCAGGCCAGAAGGACCGCTTTATTTGTCCCTCGACGGAAGTCTTCGGGACTGCGTCGGTAATCTGGGGCGTCATCGGGCCCCAGCGGCAATTTTCCCAGGGCGAGATCTACTACGGACTCGTCTACTTCTTCCTCATCGGCGCAATCTGTCCGCTCGCGGCATACCTCATCTCGCTGCGGTGGCAGAACTCGTTCTTGCGCTACGTCAACTTCCCCGTAATCTTCAACGGCACGCAATGGATTCCACCTGCTTCGGCGGTTAACTACGTCCCCTGGACGATCGTCGGCTTCATCTTCAACTACGTCATCCGACGTCGTCATTTCTCTTGGTGGACGAAGTATAACTGTGAGTGATACCCAGGACGTCGTCCCGACCATGTCGCTGATGTACGCGCGCTGGATGCAGATATCCTGTCCGCGGGCTTGGACGCGGGAGTAGCGATCTCTATCATCTTCATCTACTTCTGCCTGCAGTACCCCGCGAACGGCTCTATAGGCGCGAACACCATCCAGACGTGGTGGGGTAACACCGTTGCTACCAACACGGCGGATTACGGTGTGAAGGGCGCGGGCACGCCGCTGTTGGCTGTCCCTCCCGGCAGCACGTTCGGGTGAGTCAAACCTATGCTTGTTCATATTCGTTGACACGGGGCGATGACTAACTGCCCGTTGCTCCTCACAGGCCTTCGAAGTGGTAGATGAGTAGACGTGTTGCTGGGGTCATCTTGGGTAGTGTACATTATTGTTAGGTTATCACGTTGCTGTCTGTTATCGGATGTTTTGTTGTACTCTGTTAGGTAGCGTTACATTACAATCCCATAAGCCACTCGGTGTCTGCGCCCCTGTGTCGTGAAAGGCTGGGAGGGCCCCGGAAGTCCTATGTCTGGGTGGGTAACCTCCCGATATTGTGCAGAATGTGCCGGCTTTCGAGTGAACATCCAGCCTGAAAAGCTCAAGACTGCGCCCTTTGTACAGCTCGAGCCACACAAGTACTTTCCTGCATCGTCCTTCTCTTCTTCAATATTGTGGGTTTGGGCGGAGGCGAAGCGCTAAGCATCCCGACTGCCCAGACAAGCCCGAGGGCTGTGAACCTGGGTTACGTAACAGGTAGGTTGCCAAGCCTAAGTTGGACTGAGGCTGTGCACATATATACTGGCAGCGGAAGCCGGAGCATCCGCTCAACATATACTCGCCTCTTACCGTCATGGCACACGCAGGTATGTGGACAGTGACTGTAACGATCTGGCTCGAAAAGTGATGTGCACGTCCTTCAGGTCGTCTTTCAGTCGTATGGGCTTCTGTCTGCGCGCTCTCCCTTCTCCCAAGCGCGCATGCGTATTGTTTCAGAGATGAGTGAGTGGCATTTCTCACCGGTTCAGAGGGATGCCTAGGCGCACAACTCCTTTGATAGTCATGCGAGATATGATGCATTGCGGTTATACATGATACATGGAAGCCATATGGGAAGGGACTGCAGATGCATCTCCATCAATGTGCATGAACTCGGAGCAGTAGCGTCTACCGTTTCTCAACGACACTGCCCTGCAGCAATCACTGACTTCGTCACTTCAGATTTGGCCGTGAACGGTGCACTATATCTACTGCAGCTCGCGTTGGCATTGCGATAGCTACGTGTGAGTGTCGCCCATACCTTCCGTCAACCTTCGTAGCTCACCAAGTAGCAGTCGCTGCTATTATGATCGTCTTTGGCATCATCCGGAGCATGCGAGGCAGAGCTGCTCGGCGGCAGAACCTGGCATATGTTAACACCGCCGCGGTAGCTGGAGCTGTTCCTCCTCCTGGACCTCCCCCTGGTTATCCACCTCCAGGCGGGTATGCGCCAAACAACTACTATCCGCAAGGCGGGCAGTCCCCATATGCCGCTCCAGGGTACGCGCCGCAGTATCCTCCTCAAACGTATTCGGTGAGTATTCCATGCATCAGTTAGCAGGGACGTGCTGACACCGAAGACAGCCTCAGCCAGGCAACATCCAAGATTATGCACCTCCGGCAGGTCCGCCGCCGGGCCACCCACCGCAATACTATGCACCTCCTCCTGGCCCTCCGCCTACTGGAGACCAGAAGGCTTAATGAGCTCGTTGCTGAGACTGAGCGCGATCACTGTGTTAACGTTACGATTGACAATGATGAACGACGCATTGTACGATTACCTTCTATACTTCTGTCAATGGAGTTTGGACAACCTGGAGACTTCCCTGCTTTCCTGATCCTTGTTTGCTTCTCAGCAACTTCTCAGACTGCTAAATTCGACCATCATGTGGCCAAGATGGCTCGCAACGTTCTGACTGTCGCAGGCGTTGTCGAGCAAGCCTGGAAGCTCGGAGCCGGCATGGGCTTTGTTCCGCATGAATAAGAGTCCCTGGGCGTTCCAGCTGTTGACAACGACTGTGACGGTGACGACGGGAATTATTGCCGCCGCGTGGCTCGCTTGCCATCATCATTTCCCCCTCTCGGTTCCCACCACCATCGTCCTCGTCGTTCTCGCCGTGCTCGAGCTCAGGACCCCCTCCACTCTCTTATTCCTTAATGCCGAGCTTGTTCTCTCGTGCCCGGACCACCTCGACTCCCACAAAGAAAACTGCGTTCGACCTCGGGCTACACGACGAATTTGGGAGGATCACCAGCAGAGGCTCCGCCAGGCACGCCGTCCAGCAGCAGCTCTCCGCCAGCACCAAGAAGGGGAACAAGAAGGACGCAGGCAAGGCCGCAGGCAAGGCGCGATCACCTGGCGCGGCGGATGATGAGCAGGTCGACTTCGGGCTCCCTGACGGGAGCTTCCTCCCCCTGAGCCTCGAAAAGCCGCGGTACGAGCATCCTGAAGACCCCACGCACGCAGTCGCGCAACCGCACGACTATGGGTACCTCTCATACGGGAGACACGTCGTTCTGGGGCTCGAGGAGGTCGCAAGGCTGGTGGACGTTGTGGGAGACGAGCTCGGCACGCGTGGATTGACAATCCCGTTTATCTTTTCAACGTTGGCCCTCGATGTGTCTGCGTCGGCCGTCAAGAGGCTCATACAGACGTTCCTCAAGACGTGTAGCAGGCCGTCGTCTGAGGCAGACAGGCAGTGGCGGGAGGAGGCGCGGTTGGCAGGCCCACACGAACTGGGGATGGCGCTGAGGTGGGGCTTGGCGAGGGTCGTACGTTGGGAGGGCGGACAGGAGGTGCGCGGGCTCGTCTCATACGACGCATACATGCAATGGAGGGATACTGAAGCTGGTGTGTTTTCCCGTCGCTCGTTGGGTGCGCCCCTGGATGCTGATTGAACCGTCCTCCCTCATATGCTGTTCATCCGTGCGCTCTATCGCTCGCTGTCCCCGCCCTTTTGTCGTGACCTGGACGTGCTGCAGCGTTGAACTACCCGGGGATGCACTTCACATCCTTCCTCGAACCTCTGGAGCCCCTTTTGCGTCAGCTGCTTGTTGGGCTGTTCACATTACTGAGTCGCTTCACCGCACATTCTGCGTCTTCCGGGCACACCCCGCCCACTCTCTCACCGCTGTTCGGTCCACTCTTGTTTGGCCTGGGGCCTTCCACGCTTAACTTCCACCATGCATATCTTCACTATCTCCGCGCAACGACCGCAACCGAACATCTCATTCTTGCATTCATTCGATGGCAGGATGCAAAGGCCAGCGCCGTAGCGCCGGCTATGGGCATCCCCACCCGCCTCAAGGCCTGGATCCAGGGTTACCCGGCCATGCTGCCAGCACCTGTGGGGAAGAACGACCGTCCCCAGCCTCGCCGTGGCGCCCGTACCGTACGCGTCCTCAACGTACGTCGCAACGTTCGAATGTATTCGCCTGACCTCGTGAAGACCTCGGCGTCCTGGGCCCATCGACCGAGGGGGTCGGTAACTAACGCGTCGGAGCGCTCGTTCGCCGGCTCGAAGGAATGGGAACGGATTGCCCCACCGACGCTCAAGCTCCCGCCGCGCTACTCAGATGCATACAAGAAACGGATGGACCTTCCACCGAACTTCCATCCGGATACTGGCGCTGGATCAACCTCGAGCCACCCACCTTCTTCACTGTCGTCCTCCATCTCTTCTACGTCGTCGGTCAGCTCAACGCTCTTCGAGGACAAGGAAGGCGAAGAGCGCTTCCGCAGCTTGACAGATCTGAAGTGGGGCGAGTTCGAGACGATGGGTTTCGGCAGCGTTGTGGCGGATGAGAAGAAGCTGCAGTTCGATTTGACGGAAAGTGCGCGGGCGGTACGTGCTTCCATTCTGAGCATGTAGTTGGCGGCAATGCTGATGTCCACATGCACCTGTCCATTCCAGGCTCGTGCCGCAAAGCGTGCCACCCTCAATTGGCAGGACTTCTCGTCATCTGGCTTCTCTCGCACGGATGCGCACCTCAGCGCCACGTTGCAGTTTAGTGCGCCAGTAGCCAACACAATCACCTCGTGGCCGACACACCAGGCGGAGATGCACCGCAAGCTCAAGAAAACGCAGAAGGCCCTCCCGGCATTCGGCTGGGATACTGAGCCGGTCTTGGGTGGTGAGGAAGTTATGGAGGAGGCTTTCGTGGACGTGTTCTGCGATCTCATCTATGGCGGTGGATGGATGGATGATGAACGTCGTGAAGAGACGGATCGAGAATGCAACTGGGCACTGGTGAGTGCAGTCGTACGTCATCCCGGTGGGCATGATCTCATCCCCGGGTATAGGTTGAGTTCAAGTCCCTCCCCGTGTCTCGCACGACGGCTTCTGGCACCGCCGACCCGCGCACTTCCACTACCCTCATTCTCTTCGAAGAGTTCGTCCCCTACGAGTACCGTCAGCAGCTCGCCTCTTCCGGCGGGAACAGACGGAGACTGCCGTCACTCTTTTCCTCGACGAACAAGTCCAAACAGTGGAAGCCTGCGTCCACGCTGAACGGCCGCCCATATGTGGTCGGTGCAGTGCCCCACAGCCCAAGTTACCGCGAAGTCGAGTTCGAAGGTCTCCTACGTTCGAATGGCAGCGCGACTAAAGTCATATCTCTGCATCGTAGTCCCGACAAGGAGCGTTCGACTCCTCCCAGTGCTGTTGCGACTCCCGGGCATGAGCTTCAGACGAATCCCCTGATCAAAGTGACAAGTCCTGCGGCCAAACCACATTTCTTGACCCCTGTGCGCACCGACTCACCCACTCCTACTCCCAGGATGCCCGCGAGCCCGCTGGAGAGTGGGAAGAAAGGCTCTCGCTTTCGCCTCCCAACCGGACTTCCCTCCAGCCCGTCTCCCGTGAAGAGAGCCGGACTTGCCCCCACAGAGTATGACCCTGTGGAGTTCGACACTCGCATTGCGAGCTTTGACGATGAGGAGCCTGTCAAGCGAAAGCATAATCGGCGACGGTCGAAGGACGACGCGTGGGTCGACATACTGGTCGCAAATACCAATCGTCGGATGCCGGGTCAGGATGCGGAGTTGCGCAATGGACTGAAGGGAGGCCGGTCGGATCCGGAGCTCGCGAGCCAGGAAGTCTCCGAGGTGCTTGCCGCCGTGCGCGCTCGTTTCTCAGACGAGGAAGACGAGGGCATGGAGCCTGTTGCTGGACCCAGCGGAGGCGAGACGTCGACGTTGCATGAGTCCATTCTAGACCACGACCAACAGGAGGCTGATTCCTTGCGGTACGGTGACGATGACGATGATGAATCCCTGAAGACCACGCCGAAGAAGCGGCTAGGTTACTTCGATCTGCATCCAGATCGCCGTCCTCCCACGATTCCGGATGACCCTCGCGATCGTCTCGAGCGGCCTTCGTATGAGAGCGACACCTCAACCGACAACCCCTACACCGCTGCGACTGTCAGGTCTCGCAACCTTGCCGTACGAGACAACGCGGATCTCCTCAGACAATCTGCTGCTTCCGAATACGAGTCCGACCCTGAGCCTGTCCATGTTGGCTCGCAGGCTATCCCCCGCGATGTCAAGAAGACCCTTCCTTCGGCGCCCGAGAACACGACTGCGCCCTCGCTCCCTAACAAGTCGGCTGCGAGTAAGACGGCGAGCCTCATCGAGATGTATCGCGAGCGCGAACGCCTGGCTCAAACAAGCCCAATCCCTTCCTCCCGTCTCCCCGTCCGCCAAGCGTCGCTCCAGAATGGTCGGGAACGCTCTACCTCCCCTTTGCCTGCCGTCCCGTCGCCCGTTGCGGCCGCTCCTGCCGACCTCCCGGAGATCGAAGAGCCCGCGGATGACAAGGTGAGCGTCGAAGATATTCCAATTGATCTTCCCACTCGCTACGTGCATGGCGCACCTCTTCACAACGTCCTGGAGGAACCGGAGGAAGAGGAGGCGTAGCGCACCTTCTCCACGACGGTTGCTCTATTGCTACGTCCCTTTCCACCTTGTCCCTCCTCACTCCCTTCCCATTTGCATTCCGCCCTGCGTCGGCCGACTCTGAAATATCGTATCGTATCCAGCACCGGTGAACGATCCGGCCTACTCCGCATACCGCATACCGCCTACGCGTACCGCACGCCCACATTACCCAGCTCTTCCCTATTGCTGCTCCTTGCTCCGTCTATCTCGTGGTCTGGTATATTTCCTGTCATTCCAATGTGCGTATTGTGAAACAAGCGTTTGCTCCAACTACTGCCTGCTACTACATCGTACATATTCACCGCATTCCTTCCTGAAGATACCACGGAGCTCCGGGCACCCGGCGAGGCCCCGCTCAACTACGTACCTTACTCGTTCATTTTGTGTCCTGGTCCGGCCCTCTCTCTACGTGCGCGTACGCTCTCCCTCCCGGGGCACCATGTGTCGTGCTCGCTCCCACCTACCATCTCGCTGTCCTATACACTATGTCCTCCCTCCCTCTGCTATGTTGTGCGAATTCTCTACCTCCTTCTGAATCTATGTCACACGTGCTGCATCGGACTCCTAGTCACTGGTGGTTACATAGGCACTAGTCTTTCCGTTGTCTCGGTGGTGGCCACAGCTGATGACACCTATGGTTTTGCGACGGACGTTGATGTTGTTTTAACTTTATCGTTGAATACATTCTCAAGCACTGTAGTCAGGCATAACTCGAACGCTCTGGGTAAGCCACCACACAATTGCGGCCTACTCTTGAGGGCAAGGACTATTTGACCGCTGGGAAAGTGGACAAGACGCGCTATGTGTGCTGCTGGCTTGTTGACATGGCCTGAAACTACTGGTGCCGCAATACTGGTCGGACTTTGGCTCAGTCTTGGCCCTTCACAGTTGACTTCGATGTCCTTTCAGGTCATCACCGCGGTCGACAGATATGTGAACTCAATTACAACCTGCTGAATTGAAGGCATCCTTGGTGGGTCTCCGAGATAGCATGCGGTCATGGAGAGACCACTTTAACCACCCCTCCTGTCACAATGCACCGCGACGTGACCTTCTGGACTAGTCCTTCGCTCGCACAGACGCGGAACACTGTTTCCTTCCCACCCCCCACATCGTCCGAGTCATGAGGATCTCTGCGGCATTCGCTCCGATCCTTCACCATTTCGGCCTCGTGTTTCAAGTGGCCTTCGTGCCCACAGTCGTTGCCATCTTGAAGTCACCTCTCCTCATCATACGTCCCCGTGAGCTCTCTAGGGTCTTCATGTCCCATGTCTGGAAGACATTCGGGGACGGCATCGACGAGAGCGGTCGTCCGGTCAAGGAGGAGCTCATAAGGAAGAACTCGTATGGCGTCGTACTTGACATTGGGGCCGGTACGTCTTCTCGTGATGTCGTCGTCGTTGTAAGTGTCCACGAATGCTCATCAATTATGGCCCGCATGCGCAGGGCATGGGCATACCGCACTATACTTGGATCCCACCAAGGTTACGATATATGTCGCGCTCGAGCCGAACGTGCTCATGCACTCAGAAATCCGCACCCTCGCCGCTACCAAGGGATTTACGGAGGCGGCTGGGAACCTCGCCATACTGCCCTATAGCGCCGAGCACGTCTCACTCATCGTCTCCGCCTTGGGCGGCCCCAACACTGTCGACACCATGATCTCCATCCTCACTCTGTGCTCCATTCCCGACCCTGAGCGCACTCTCGAGGTGCTCGTGCGGGACGTGCTCAAGCCCGGAGGGACCTTCGTGTTCTATGAGCACGTCCTGAGCCCCCTGGAGGATGTTGCCTGGTGGCAGCGATTCTGGACGCCCGTGTGGAAGCACACGCTTGACGGCTGCCGTCTCGACCGTCCGACGCATGTGTGGGTGGCAAAGATGGATGCGTGGAAGGAGGCTAGTGTATGGGGCCAGGAAGGTGAAGAGGAGCCTGAACATCTCTTATGGCACAGGATTGGGCGGTTCGTCAAGAGAGATTAGCACCCCTGCATGATGTGGTTCTATCGCCGCACCGATTTCTACCCTTATGCACCGCACGGTAAAGCTACATAGCCAGGAAGTTCGGCAGCATTTGTGAGTAGGGAGTAAGACTAGAAGGTGTGATTAAGGTACTGGCGGTCCATGCGCAGATCAACGAGAAGGTTCAGTGGTACATTTCAGGAAGTTGGAGTCCTGACCTTCGCTAAGAAGTCGCGCGCCTCCTCCCAGCTCATACGCTCTCGCTCCTTGCCCATCTCCTCGCCCCTCTTGATTTCCTCCGCGTTCACCTTCTTCCAATCCTCAAAGTCAGTCACTCGCCCCTCCTTCAGGCCCGCGTCCACCTCGGGCGGGATGGTGTCCAAGTCCACCTCCTTCGGCAGAACCTCGACAGCCTCAGCCGCCGCTGCCTCATCCGCCGCGGAATGCGGTGCCCCAGCAGCCGTCGTCTGCACGTCCTCCCCGGGGAAGTGGTCGCGGAGGATGGTATCGGTGACGGCGTACGCGTCCATCATCGTGCTCGCGAGCACCCCGCGCGCACCCATCGCCGCCCAGCCGCTCGCGTAGACGTTCCGCACCACACGCCCGTCGGGGCTCACGACGCGCCCGCTGACCGTCCGCAGGTGGCCTAGTGCGGGGTCGTACCACGGCAGAGAGGGCTCGGAGCGGTGCCCCAGCGAGGTGATGACGAGGTCGGTCTCCAGCGTCGACGACTCGCCCGTCGGCACGGCACGCGAGGACGGGTCGAGCATCGTGTGGGCGAGCGTTAGCCGGGCCTTGTCGGTGGGAGAGGCGGGGGCAGTGAGGCCGGTGGGCGAGCGGAAGAAGTCGAGCGACCACGTCTTCTTCGTCGAGCCCGGCTTATTCTTCGACCCTTTCTGCAGAAGCTGCAGTGTACGGGACTGCTGCCTTGTGAGCGTACCGGCCTCCGCTGACGTCAGGAGCGCATGATCAAGCGGGACCATCGATGAGTCGGGGAGATTCATCATTTCGCGCAGCTCCTTGGTTGTGAACGCGGCCTGCAGCGGACCGCGTCGGCCGACGATGGATACGTGCTGGACGGCGGAGCGCCGGAGGACGTCAAGGACGGGCGTGGGTACGTCGTACTGGGCGAGGTGGTCGGGTGGTGTGAGGAGCATGCGCGCAACGTCGAGAGAGACGTTGCCCTGGCCGATTAGTGTGACATGTGAGGTCCGCTCGAGTGGGGGCGGGAATGGTTTCGACGGATGTTGGGTGTACCAGTGCACCATGGACAGTGCAGGGACACAGTACTGCGAAGGCGGGAGGGCGGGGTGCAGGATCGGGACAGTGCATCCGGTCGAGTAGAGGACGTGAGTGTAGTGTGGAAGTAGCGCCTCGAGCGGGAGAGGGAGCGCGTGTGAGAGGGGCGATGTGGGCCCAACGTTGACGTTCCCGAAGAAACGCAGTCTGGGATCTGTCGCTGCCTCATCAAACTTGTGCGTACAGTTCTACATGTCATACCGTGTCGATTAGTACCAGATGCGGAGCCTCAAGCAAGTCTGCAGATGGGACGTACCTTAACTTCTGGATGGTCTGGCGCGACGCCGTACCGGACCAAACCATAAGGAGCCCAGAGGCGGTCGTAGAGGTGTATCTTCAGCGAGGACGCATGGGGCCCTGACCGGGGTAGCAGCGAGAGCAGTCGTGACGCGACATAGAAGGACGAAGGGCCTGCGCCCACTATGGCCAATTTGAGTGGTGCCATGCAGGGCACTTAGGCAGCGCTCCGATAAATCTGCGAAGAAGCAATGTGAGCAACACATCCACATAACTAGGCCAGTTACTGATGAGGTAGCCTGAGTTCATCGCCAGGCGGATGAGCCGCAGAAAAGCGTTAGCTAGCATCCACAACACACATCTTCGTGCTTGTCACCCGAACTCGAGAAAGTGAATTGCAGTGACGCCAACTTGGTGAAACCAGGTATGGACTCAAAAGCGGCGAATACAGTGAATAACTCACATGCAGTAGATATCCGCTTTGCTCTATACCGCTGACAAGGTTAGTACTTATGCTCGTTGACACTGACCTGAGGCTCGCGCAGGATGCGAGGTTAGTGACTGACTCTGAGTTAAGCGCACGGTCAGCCTGAAAGTCATCTGTATTAAGTACTGGGCTTACTCACACTTACCTACCACTTACTTGAGTACTTACTCATTTCTTACTGCGGCACATGCCGGAGAAGCAACGTCATCGGCGCTGTGTCATGTTTGGGCGTCGAAGGAACTCGGGAGTCGGGACTTCCAACTCGTCCGACTCAGACTGGCATGCCTTCTCCTCTCTACTTGCCATCTCCAGCAATCAATCGCTGCTCGTACTCGTACATCGGTGCTTGAATCAACCATGCTGAAAATTATTCTTGCTGTGAGTACCTCGAACTTGAATTACTTGCGAAAACCCCTGTGTAGGCGAGTTCTCTCCCCGACCTTGTCCCAGCATAGTAAGTACCGTGCTTATGTGTAACCAAAAAGCTTGCTGATCATTAATTACTTCACCAGGATACCAGTGAGGATTACGAGTACATGATGGCTCGTGTTCTGAGGCTCCTTGTACTTCAAGGTCACCCAAACTCCTAGGGCACGTCAGAAGACATGGAAGCTTGAGTTTCGTACCATCGAGTTGAGGCCGGATCTCCTACATGTGCCGCCATGTCCGGCGTAGGTAACGAACATCGTTCCGCATAGACTATTGCGTTTGTCGATTATCAGCTGCTGAGGCTGCGGCTGAGGCAGCCCGAGGTCAACAAGACTGCCGCATCTTAGTCCTCCACGTTGCTTGTTACCAGTGCCGACGCAGCGATCTTCTGTGTCGCAAGTATGTTCTGAACCTCATGGCATCGCGCAGCATCTCACCGCGGAACTCGATCGTTACAGTCTGCGCTCCGAGCGCTGTTGATGTCGCAACGTCGGCCATAGAGCTCCCGGACGTCAATTCACGCAGTGAAGGTACTCCATTGTCCTTCAGTACAAGAGATGCCACACCCAGTTGGTCAACCCCGGTGGCGATTCCAAATGGACCCAATAATATCCCTACAAGCTCCGTGCGATGCAAAGAGCGTCTTCGAAGCAGGTTCGCAAGGTTCGCACTCCTCCACGCTGTATCTCGGGTGTTGATCCCCAGAAGCAGGTCCACTTCTATCTCACCAAATATAGTCCGCCAAGACTGCCCTCGAGGCATCGGTCGCGCCTGTGCTGGACGCTGTGACTGAGATTCTTCGTTGGACAGGCACACCACTTACGGACCTACCTGGGGACTTCATCTTCCCTGGAGCGTCGTATGCGCGGGCATCCTCGACCAACTCAGGGTATGTCCATCTGCTTCAGTTCTCAGGAGCCTCCACATGATCCTCAATAGAAGTTCTTCGCACACAGTACGCTCCCACCGGCGTAGAAGTCCTACGATGGCCCGGCGCTCGCCCCTACTCCCCTTCGCGATCAACAAATGGAAACCGGACCCACTGCCAACCAGCACTAGACGACAATGCGCCGTGTTCCCATGGCTCACGCGACAACCATGCGGCGCACCTCGTCGTAATCGGTATACTTGTCATGGACATTCCGGGCTGTTCCTATCTGCCTCCTGGCGCGTAGAGTCGGGCCACTATAAATGGTGTTCACGAACAATGGGAGGAGCCAGGCGACTGTCCACTTTCGAACACCCCGCCCTCCTCACGCCCGCGACCTCTCCGCAGGGGTAACGACACTCAGTCATGAAGTTCTCCACCAACTTCTTCCGCTCTGTCATCCTCGCGGTTGTGTGCGCAACTGCCGCCACGGCCGCACCATTCCTGGGCAGCTTGAAGCACACGACTATCCAGGTGCGCGAGATCAGCCCTGATCTCGTCGTGGAGAGCTTCCACCCTGAGTCTACGCTGGAGGTGCGCAGTCGCAGCGAACACAACGATTGTGATGGTTGTGCTGATGCTGAACTTAACAGACGTTCGGCGTGAGCGGCGTTGACCACCCGCTCTCTGCGCGTGGTGAGTTCGACCTCAAGGACGCGGCGGTCTCTTTCGTGCAGTCCCGCCTTAACGTCCAGCCCGACACCATCGCGTTCCGGACTGGGTTCTCGAGCGACGTCACTCAGCATGCATTTATCCGGCAGCAGATCGTAAGCCGAACTCCGTAGCTGGTATCTCACACAGCATGTAGTAGACTAACGCTTTGCGCCTGCAGAACGGCATCCCGATCGCCAATGCTGTGGCCAACGTCGCCTTCAACAAGGATAACAAGGTTGTTTCCTTTGGCTCATCGTTCGTCAAGCCCTGTAAACATCTCCGCCATGCCATTGCAGTGGAAGAGTTCTCACGACCCATCTAGCATCTATCCCTTCGACCATACCATCTCTCTCTGTTGATGAGGCGATTACCAAGGCGGAGAGCGCGCTCTCGGGCAAGTTCAACGAGCACCCGCCGACCATGGAGTTCGTTGTCAAGAAGGACGGCTCCCTCACCCTGACGCATGTCATGCAGATCGAGAACGATGAGACTGGCGCGTGGTTCGAGGCTTTCGTGGACGCTCATACGAGCGAGGTCGTCCAGCTTACCGACTTCGTCGCGAAGATCACGGTAAGCGCGAATACCTACGAAAATGCAGCTTGCCCTGATCATTCCTGCGTACGCAGTACCGTGTCCTGCCCATCACCAAAGAGACGCTACCCGAGGGCTTTGAGAACTTGGTCGACCCCCAGAACCCCGCTGCGTCTCCCGATGGCTGGCATAGTGACGGCACGACTACGACTACGACCACCTCGTGCGTCGCATCTCTCCTGGCAGTCGCTGCAAGATACTGATACCTCCTGTCATTATCACAGCGGCAACAACGCCATTGCCTTCAAGGGCGCACAGACCAATCTGACCCAAGAGTCCGCGCCCGGCGAGTTCATCTTCACGCAGCAGGAGAACCAGGCGCCCACGGTCCAGGTGAACATCGACGCGGCGCGCACCAACGCGTTCTATGTCGTCAACACCGTCCACGACATCTCTTTCGTCTACGGCTTCACCGAGGCCGGCTTCAACTTCCAGAACAACAACTTCGGCAAGGGCGGCGCGGGCAACGACCGCGTGACCATCTCCGTCCAGGATAAGGCTGGCATTGACAACGGTGCGTCTCTGGCGGGCTTTGCATAGTGCACGATGAAATGCTGAGACTGAATCTGCCGCAGCCGATTTTGCTACTCCTCCCGAGTGAGTGTTGCCGCGGCTTGGTTTGAGCAAGTATTGACTTGCTGTCCGTATGTGCAGTGGCCAGTCAGGACGCATGCGGATGTTCCTCTGGGACCACACCAACCCGATGCGTGACGGTGCGCTCGAGAATGACATCGTGACTCACGAGAACACGCACGGCATCAGCAACCGCATGACCGGCGGTGGCACTGGCCGGTACGACGAAGGATCATAAGCTCCAAGAACCGAAATTGACGGTTCCGGCTTCACAGCTGCCTGCAAACGACCGAAGCTGGTGGTATGGGCGAGGGCTGGTCTGATGCGATGGCAGAGTAAGTGGTGACGCGTGCCATCGCGTACAAACCGCGGTCTCATTATCGTCTGATACAGGTGGACTGAGCACAAGGACGCAACCGTCCCCGACTACGTCCTCGGCCAATATGTCATCAACGACCCAGCCGGGATCCGCAGCCATCCGTACTCGACTTCTGCGTGAGTGATGCACCACGCTTCTCCTGCCCGTTATGTTGACCAAGAGACAACTGCAGCACGACGAATCCGCTCCGGTATTCCAGCCTGAAGACCTTGACTGAAGTCCACGGTGCGTATGCGCTCACAAGGAAGCCCCAATTTGCGCTCACCAACCATCATTGCACAGACATCGGAGAAGTCTGGGCAAACATACTCCACAACGTGTATGCAGGACTCGTCGGTGTGCACGGTTTCTCTGCCACGGCCCATACTGATCCTACGTGAGCGCGAGCTGTACGACTCGGACATTGCCACATTTACTGACAAAATGGACTCCCAGGACGACCGGCGGTAACACCGTCTTCCTCCACCTCTTCCTCGACGCATTCACGCTCCAGCCCTGCAACCCGACCTGTACGTCGCATATCCGCTTCTTCCTGCTCTGCTGGTATATCGCAACTGCTAACCGCCTGCAACAGTCCTGACCGCTCGCGATGCCTGGATTCAGGCTGATGCCAACCGATTCGGCGGGGCGAACTTCTGCACGCTCTGGACCGCGTTTGCCTCGCGTGGGCTTGGCGTGAACGCTGCGAACCACAACGACGATTCCACTGTCCCTGCGGGGTGCTGAACATAAACTTTTCCGGTAGGAGGGTAACATAGTTATTACTACTCGCAGTTGTGCGCGCTTCCATCAGTAATATCTGTATACTATATGTGTACGTAGACAGTGTAGCATCCCGGTCGGATGTTGAACTTGTTACTTGGTCAGGGTGTGGGTTTTAGCTGAAGGGAATTCAAGCCTAAGCACAACAAAGATAGGATCGGAACCTTCCTGATGCCAGGAGCGTGGATTGAACACGCGACCTCCAGAACTTCAGTCTGTTGCTCTCCCAGCTGAGCTATCCCGGCGCTGAGTAAAGTGTTGATACAAGGTATAATATCATGTACCAGCAGAATCTTCTATAGTAAATCATCTCGGACGGATTAGGATAGTCGGCGTGTTAAGCCGCACAAACTGCTCTCTTTCATTGCTCTTTCATGCAGTTTCGCAATTCAAAGGAAGCATAAGTCCCGGGCCCTCTCTATGGCCTGCCAGCGTTGCGTAGGCAGTCCAGGAGGCCGGCGGGCTATAGCCATCGAAATCGTATGGAGCGCCGGCCAGCGCTTGAATCGCAGGTTCCGTTCCCGAAAGCCAACATAACACTCTTCAGCGGAGTTACTTACACTGTCAATTAGTCGGCATGCTCTATGGCGATCGACGCTGACATTCGAGTTCAAGCTCAGATATACGAACTCTGGAGACCGCGGGGCGCAGCCTACCCGAGTGCACCGGTGTCATGAATGAGCAGCTCACGCACCTTGGGTTCTCCGTGACAAGGGCACGGGTATTCAACGCTAGTATGGGTTAACTTGGAGATACAAAAAAGTCAGTGAGCGCGTCTAGTTCCGACACGGGGAATCGAACCCCGGGCTATCGCGTGAGAGGCGATAATGTTAGCCACTACACCATATCGGACTTGTCTGCTATCCCTCTATGCTTCTATATTGGCATACATCTTGTCGGCTCGGAAGACGTCACAACTTTCAACTCATGGTTCAAGTTGTATGCCGATCCAACGAACCACAGTACATGTATAGGGAGCTCAGCTTGAGGTCCTGATGAAGTCCGTGCGTGGTACAGACGTCGAGCCGACGCACTCGATTCCATGGCAGAGTTCACGAAGGGTCATATTATCCTAGCGAGAGAGTTGGCGTACGCATAATTCGAACGCAGGCTCGCAGCCCACCATCCCAAGCCTCCCATCACGCGAATCCGACCGCCGATTTGCAATCCGTACACTGCGAACGTCGGTCGAACTCCTTAGTGCATGTCCAAGAATCGATATGGAGGGGGCAAAATGTCCGGGTCGAACGCAAACCCCCCCACAGGCGGTGGAGGCGGGGGAAGCACGCGCGAGCCCAAGGATGGTGTGCTGCCGACAGGAGAGCCCATCGGGACGAGCTGCCTGCGTGGGGGTTTCTCGATTGAGCTCGCCTCGCCCGAGTCTGCCCCACTCGCAGAGGGCGCGTTACCGAAGAATTGCGGGAGACAGTATGTCTGGTGGGGATGTAGGCGATGTAGGTGCGTTAACGGACATGGAGTCGTACAAGGTATACGAGGACGCGGTCGCGTCTGTCTGGTGGCGCTGGAGTCCAGGGTCGTAGGACTCGACTGGGGCGAACTCGAGGTCGTCGTGATAGTCGTCGTCGTCATGCTCCTCATGCTCAAGTGCAGCTGCCTTCGAGAGCCACGGTCGATCCCAGTGCCTGTTCCGCTGTGGCCGTAAATGAGGGATTGCCACTCTCACCGGGGCTGGGCGCATATGCGAGAACGAGTACTGGAGGGCGTCGATCTCGCTCATGAGATCGGAGTCTCCGTGGCCACGGCGTCGTGCGTGCCTAGAATTTGCGTGTGCGTATGAGTGTTGGCTACGGTGGGTGCGCTGGTACAAGTATGGGCTGGAAGGAGAGGGAGAAGGAGAGGAAGAAGGAGAGGGAGAGAGTGCGTCCGTACGCGCCAGGAAGGGTCTTGCAGTCCGTACGTCACGGTCGCGCTTGGATTTCCGCTGCATGCAGAGGAAGACGCGCCAGACGAGGACGCAGAGGAAGAAGAATCCTAGTGAACCAAAGCATGCTGCGAAGATAACCGTGTTACGGCTTGACAGGCGGTGCGTGCGTAGAAAGTCAGTTTGTGTGTTCAGACATGCACAGGAGAAGGAGCCACACCTCGAACTTATGCCTGAATCCAGCCCGGGAGGTCTGTGACGGAAATCAATGAGATGGTCAAGATACACAGGTACACGAGTCTACCCACAATGTGCCTCCATCACTGAAACCGGGGTCCGGTGGCAGGGACAGCACCCTGCCGAATGCGATATCCATACGTCGTGCCGTGACGTTGCTTCCAGTGGGATTGTTCTCGACTCGTATCGTGTGGTTGCCTTGATCGAGCTCTGTGACGGCAAAGAGGACATGTGAGCCGCTGAGAGGCGGCGAGATGGCGGCCGTGTTGGGGGACATCGGATGCGAGCTCCTGCCATCCACGGTCACGGTCAAGGGAGCACTGGTCCCGTCGAGTTGTCCGTACAGAATAAAACCGGCTCCTGTACAAGGCCGTAAGAACGGGCAGTATATGTCACCAGATAAACCTCGTACCCTGTGGATTGAACACGGATTATTCGGGGTGAGATGATACGCTGATGAACGACATACCGTGAAAGCAAGGTCCATGGCCCCGAGACTGTCGTGAGTGGAACTAGGACAGAGCGAGAAGTCAGCCGAGCAACGATACGGATACTAACGACGTACTGCGACCTGTCGTCCACCTCCCAAGCGCCATCGCCGTCTGGGAACCAAGTGCAGTCCGCGCTCATGTGGGAAACAGTGTCGGTTTCTTCCAGATTGCTCTCAAAAACAAGCTAGGTAGAGGAGCTCCGATCAATCACCGACAAGAGCGCGGGCAGTCCGCATTCTCCATGGAAGACTTACGTGGTCGAGGTCGAAAACCGGTCGTTTCGCGTCGTTGCTTGCGTTTGTAATCCGCAGGTGATGAGGACCGGCCGGGAGGTCAGTCGCACTGAAGAGCACGGCGTTGAAGTCTTCGTCCGTCCCGTCCACGTAGCCTTGGTGGAAGGTTACGTTCGTGTCAAGGGTGACCGTGTAGCCTCCCAGTCGTCTCCGATACCCTCCGTGGACCCTGACAGTGGAGAGGCGTCAGCATGTTGGATGCTATATCCGGCTAGGACCTGTCCTACCATATGCCTGCATATGCGCGTCAGCGCAGGATTCTTTACAATCTAGATGGTGTCTTTGTGCTCACCAGTACCCCACCAGGAGAACACAACGCTCGCGTTGCCGGCTTCTGTATTATTGGTGGCGTGATAACTCTTCAATGAATAGTTTCCCTACGGACAACGCAGACCGCATAACACCGTCAGTCATCCACCGCACGAGGTCGTGCCTGCCTGTGCGGCTCCTGTATGTCGGACTCACCAAGTTGGGATCGCTTGAGCTGCCTTCGAACCAGGCACTCCGGGGTATGTATGTAATGAGCGGACTCACGTGCGAGACGGTGGTATTCACTGGCATCCTGTCTCGCCCCGAACTCGACCAGCGGTAAGTTAGTCCTCACGGGGTGGATGCCAGTTCTGTTGGAAAGTGGGCGAGGGCGAAGGGACGAGGGCGAGGGTGAGGGCACGCGGCAGGGACCCTCGGAGGGAATTAGAAGATGGACACAGCATCTGCGAGACAGACAGGATCATGCATCTTGTCCGACATCAACGTCCGCGACAAACCTAGAAAGACGTCTCCCGTTAACTCTCAAGATTGGACGGGAAGAGCAGGCTCTGACCCACCGGCGATGGAAAGCCCCACGTCGCCACGGGCTGCCAGTGAGTTGACGTTCTACCAGTGCTCGTCAGCCAGTGTCAGATGCGAATGCAGCTATGCAGAACGGAATGCCAAGCGGGCAGCCTTGGACCGGGGTGGCAGTACGCTACGCAGCGTCTTCGTGCGATGCGGCAAAAGAACGGTTCTGAACTTTGCTCCTTGACTTCTTCATCCCACGGGCCCTGGAATGGAAAGGAGGACGCCACGAAGCTTGTCACCGAGCCTCACCAAGCTCGCACTGGACTGCTAGCGCAGTGACCTCGTGAAGATTGCGTTGATTGCGTTGCGTTGCCAAGCTGCCATTTCGGCGGCGACTGCAGTACTGGATGGAGACCAGAGATCTCGGTCTGCGGAATGCTTTCCAGTCATCAGTCCAGTTACCAGAGGTTGAATGACTGTTCGACGTACGCTTCCGTTCCGGGATGATAGGTCTGGTAGGTATGTGCGCTTAGGCTGACAGGGCCCACGCCGGATAAGTATAAGTGTGCTGCTCTGGTATGGCTATGTAGGACGGTCGTTGCACGCAGATACCTCGGGAACAGTGCAGCATAGCTAGGATGGCTTGGATATCGAGCGCTGCAGGCCCTTCTTAGCTGCTAATGAAGACTGTCAAAGAACACCTTTGGGGGTAAGAAGCCGAAGTGTCACGATCTGGACGACTGAAGGTGTGTATCGAGTCTTCGTAACACCAGCCCTACTCAGAGGTCAGCCATCTACGCCCGATCGACCATCCACTCACCTAAGACCTTGTGCCGCGTCCGTTCTGTCGTCCCGCACACGCCCGCGGCCATGGTTCACAGTCATTATAGATATCGACCATGTTATACATTACGTACTATAAAGTCGCGCGCACGCGCATGGTGCAGACATGCAAAAGGCACGCGCGTTTTACACACACAACCAAAACCAAGCGAGGGCCCTATGGAGGAGAGAGAGAGACAGAGAGAGACTTGAAGGAGCGTCGATATGTACTGCAAGTCGAGAGCAAGCGTAGGCAGCAAGAGATGCAGCAGGCTGAGGATGAGGATGAGGAGGGACGACTGGGACTGTATGCCGAGATTTGATGCGAGTATGGACGTGCGGATGTGGGTCAGAGAGAGGATAGGAGATTCAGGCGATAGACGAGAAGGCGTGAGTAATTCGTCATTAAAGGTTGCTTGCTAGCGCGTTGTGTGCAGTAGACGGGGGAGGTGGGGCAGTCGTTATTGTGGCGCATATCCCACGAATTCGAACTGTGGCTGCCCTCCCTGTGTCGGGTTGGGATATATCCCCCACTCCGCGCCCGACAAGAAGAGCACGTTGCGCAGACTAGGACACGTCTTGCTCCAGAGCGCGAGGTGTGCGCGCTCGTGTACCCGAGGGAACGGCGTGTCCCCTGTGCCTGTGGAGGACCGCGCGCTGGGCGGGCCGTTCCCGATACCGCGGACGGAGAGGTAGGCAGACGAATACGACGAGATGGACGTGCGCCGGTTCGCGGTCGCCGGAGAGAGCGGCGGGGACGCAGGTGGCAGCGGGAATTCGAGCAGAGGCGAGGTGGGGTGCGGCGGGGGTGAATCGCGGAGCATGCACAGCGTGTGCAGTTTGCGGAAACGTGCGAGGACGCCCACGATCAGCTTGTACAGGATCTGTGGCGGGGGATCCGAACAGGCCAGAGCAGCGAAGAAGAAGCAGAGTGTCAGCGTCACTGTCAGGTCAGGAACAAGGAAGGGAAGCAGAGAACGCACCTCGTCGTCGAGAACCCAGTGCACCTGCAGCGTCTCGATGAAGTCGCCAAGCTCTGCGCCGGCGGACATGACGACGCGCTCGAGCGTGCGCTGGTCGATCTTGGTGGACGCGGGCTTAATGATGAGCGTGCGCAGGGTGTCGCGTGCCGACGCGAGCGCAGACATGAGCGCAGACGGACGAAGCCCATCGTACAGCGTGTGCTGAATCGGGAGCTGAACGCTCTCCACGGGACGCCCTGGGATGAGCGCGGCTGCTATGTATACAGGACCGTCGAACCTGCGGAGATTCGGGATGACGGTCGGTGGAAATGGGGACAAGGAGACGTGTGAGGGGGCGTCAGAGTCGTGACTGGGGGTATCAGGCGTGCGGGGGGTATGCGGGCGCGAAGGGGCGCCGCTATCGACAAGTGAAGGCGTGGGCAGCGAGGGCAGGACGAGCGAGGGGAACGAGAGCGATATGAGCGATGGATGGCGGCCTAACCAGTTGAAGAGAGCGTGGAAGTCTTCGGGTGTGATGTGTTTGCAGAGCAGCGTGAGGTGCCGCAGCGGGAACGTCGTGTGGCAGAGGATGCGGAGGTCGAAGTGCGGAACTGTGAGGGACTCCAGCTGCTCCATGTTTGTGAGTGCGATCGCGAATGTGACCGTGCTGAGCGATGTCGTCCCGCCTTCCGGCGGAGGGAGTTCACGACATGCAAAGTTGCGCACGAACGATGCGACAGGTCTTCGCGAGGCGAGTGAGGCGATGCATTGCTCTATCCGTTCGTCATCATCTGTGCGCAGGTCGACATTGGCGTAGAGGGCCCGTAGCGCTGGCTGCGAGAAAGACTTGGACACCTGCGCGAGGGAGAGGATGTCTGGGCGAGAGGCGAAGGAGAAGACAAACGAGAGTAGCTCTGGTGTGATGCGCTCCAGGGCGGGTTTCTTGACCTCGACCAGATTCGCAGCCCGCCATCGCGCAGCTTGTGTGGCGGCGGCTGGCATGCTGATACTCCGTTTTCGTTCGCTCCGTCCATTCATCACATACTCCTGGAAGTCCTCCCTCTCTCCCAGCTCGCTCGCTCTTCGCCCAAGACCTGTCGGCATCCGTATGTCCAGTGACGGGGCCGGCGACGGGGAACGGCTCCTCCAATACGCAAGCGGGCTGCCTACGTTGGACACGGGTGCGCCGCGGGCAGCATTTGCGGTGCTCGACTTCGACGTGAGCTTTGCGGCGAGCTTGTTCAGCGACGACGGGAAGTGGATGTGTTTCCGCCGCACGGAGGCGGGCTTCTCGACGGAGTATATCGACCCGGGGCCGCTGGTACGGGGAACGTTGCCAGACTCCTGCAGTGGTGGGGCGTGGTTGCCGCGGCGGCGCGAAAGGAAGGACATGGCGGTCAGGAAGAGCAGAGCATGTACAGCGCACGAGGCGGGAGACGACGGTGGTGGGTGCGAAAAGGCAGGATATGAGCACTGTTTCGCGCCTCTGGCCGCCCGAGAAGCGTCGGCAAGTCACTGCTATAAGGCCACTAGCGTCTTCCCGTCGCGATTCCTGGGAGACCGACGCCCTCATCGTCGGTGGCGCGCCGATCGTATACCCGCCCCTCGCCCGCGCGCTTCACCCCGCACCCGTCTCGTCAACGAGCTGCCCAATCTTTCCCCCGCCCCCGACGCCTCGTCTACCGTTTTTCCCTCTCGAGGAGGTGCTTCTGAAGCCGTCGCTGCTGTTTTGCCTGCTTCCGGCATCCCGTGCTTTCTTCATACACGGGGGAGCGGCGTTTCACGAAAATCCTATGAAATGGCCCGTTTGAAGTCATTCAGTGACTTTTTTACGACCAGACTTAAACTGTCAAACCACGACTGTTCATGAACTGAGCTAATCTGAGATAGCCGAAGCTAATATAGCCATAAATGTGCAGGCATGACGCACTGATACAGCGCAGTTTCCGGCCATATTCCGGCCATAACGGGGCATTTCAGACCATTTCACAGCACATCCAGTAGGGGAACAGGACGTCTATTGCAACAATGCACTGAATGAATACATGTGTGTATACTACGACAGAATACTACAGATGAGGGGAACAGAGTGCATTGCGTATTGCGCAACCAGGGTGGCTCGGAGAGAGGGGACGGAGCACCTGAGAGCACCTGCCATAGAGCATCGTCGACGTCAGTGGCCAATAGCGAAGGATCTGAGAGACTTGGGCTCACCTGCACTGAGTCTTGAAGGAGGTCAACACCTGTCAGAACGTCGAAGTCTGCAGGCTCGAAGGGGGGCTTGCGAGGGAACATGGGGGGAGAAGGAAACGAGCAACCGGGGCAAGTCGCAGGGCAGTCGGACTTTTGAAGGGCAAAGTCAACCGTGGGAGCAGGGAAAAGCCTCGAAACGGCAACTAGTTCCGGGGTGGTGCCGGCATCGGGGCTTTCAGTCGGCCTGAGATGTTGGCGAGATCGGCCAGATTTCTTTCCATGGACCGTCCAAGAACAGTCTTGAATTATTTGTGAGTCTTGCATCCGACGTCTCCCCACGGATCACTTGAAGACGTTCTATGAAGTGGTGTCATAAACTGACTATAGACAGGCCGGATCCGTGAAAAGTCGTAAAACGCCAGTTGGCCGTGTACGTCAACAGCATCAAGTAGGCGGGTAAATTTGTAGATCCGCGCGTACTTCTGATGAGATACCGGTCATATTCTCTAGATGTGATCTGTCTCTCCCGGACGATTGTGCTGCAGCCGGCGAAAAGCAGCGAAAAGCTGACTCGAAGAGAGCACGGTACCTTCGTCAGCTGTGGATTGGTACACCCTGAGCGACTTCGAGGTGGAGCCAGGTACGCCACAAGGGGCCGAAGACGACTTATCCGTCCACCTTCATATGCACACTTACTCGCAGGCACCGCATTCGCAGCATGTACAGCACCGATTCGCAGCGCAATGGCGTCCAGCGTGGCATCCCCCAGGCTGACCTTCGCCGGGCAGTAAGCTCCGTGCTACACGGCTTGGTCGACGAAATTTGGGCATCTTGCGAAGGGATCGGAGGTGAGTCCATGCCCTCCGGCATCTCGGGCCCGACCTACGGATATCGAGGAATAGGAGAGACGGCCTGAGGCAGCTGGCGAGCTCGACGCCTGCGGACTTCGCGAGGAGTCGAGGTCACTTACAGGATAGTCTGCAGCTCTGAGAGTATAAAGCTGGGCCCGACTTGCCGTGGGCTTAACGAAGCCTCCGCAGGATGCGGGGACCGCTAGGACCGCGGCTTAGCTGCCTCTTCTGGGGGTGGCATCTGGCTTGTCTGAGTCTGCCAGGCACAGAAGTTCTGGGCGATTTGTACTCGATGGCGTGTTGGGCTGGAGGGGACATGAAGGGAAACGCGCATATATGCGCACTTATGCTGCTCACTACGCTCGACCCGCTCCGTTGGCCAGACCCTCTCCTCCTCGTCCATCGCTCGCAATCCTCTTCAGTACGCTTGTACGGCTTGGACATCCGGCATACCATAGCGTATAGCCGCTACATTGCGTGGTTCCTTCCCCCGGGGATTGGTGACGGTCTGCGCGTCAGTCTGATGAGGAGGCAGGCAGCGGGAGGTGGACGGGCCAGTGGACGGGAGGAGGAGAGAACAGAAGGGGCGAAGTTGGACGTTCGGGAGAGAGAGATCATGATCAACGTACGCAAGCATACTGCAGCTATATATACGGCCCTTACTGTCGCTATGGAAGGTACCGTCATACGCATACAGTCTGCGTCCTGACGTGCATGCAGCGAGAAGTGCCGGTCGCGTCCCATAACGCACGTGACCGCGTCCTTCCGATGCCTTCTCTTGTCTTTGTGGACCCGGGGCGGAGAGGCTCATCGCATGCGTACAGAAACGCGGCAGATGTAACACAAGGTCTTAGGGGAACTACAGGTGGGTGGTTCGAAGTCGTATGTTCTGGGTTCTAGCCTCGACGGGCGATCAGTGCAACGTCTGCAAGATTGACTTGCGAAGATTCTTTACGAGAACTCGACACGCACGGGGGGTTGCCTTGATGACTCCTCTGTGCGTTGAAGCACAAGCCTTATGTTTTGGTATGCAGAATATTGCTGGAGATGCGACGCCACGTAGAAACGTCTACCTACTCCCTAAGTCGGGATCAGAGGAGGCGTTGTACCCAGAGCGGTCACCTCAGAGATGGCCTTCTTGCACGCTGTTATACGCACGGAGACTGAAACTCACATATGTTTTGACATGCGCTGTTCTCTTTCGCATTGGACGGCCTGCAAACTGCGAGGCTGCAGTCAGATCAGACGAGTACCGCTACGGTCGGCGCAATCTGATAGCGAGATATCGGAGGACCCCCGAGAACCCACATACACGGAGTTAGTACCCACCCTGACTTCTCGGGTGAGTGTGTCATCGTCGGAGACTTGGTTGAGCACATCCGAGGAGTCGGCGGAAGGCACGACCGCAGCAGCCTCGAAGTTCGGTGTGTAATCACGGTCACGTGTGGGACGCGACGCGGTCTCTAATGAGCGTTTACGCGGTCAGCGGCGTCTGGAAGAAGGAGGCAGCGCTACAGAAAAAAAGACCGAGGGCTTGACTTCAGTCGACTCTATCTGCTGAACAACCGCCGTCAGCAAGGATCCCATCGCTTACGCGGCCGCGCCTGAGGCTTTCAGAGTCAGGATGCCATCGCACTGAGTTTCATTGACGTTTGATGCGATGTTCCTCGGTCTCATGGCTCTGAATCTCCTCCTTCATTCTCGCTCCCATGAACGTCTGAACACAGTCGCTGGGTGTTCTCGGGGTCCAGGATGCGGACAATCTCGCCCCCTTCGCCGGTCCTCGCCACTCCCAAGCGAAGGGCTCGATGTGGCGAAAGAGCTGCATGACGTTATTCCGGAACATCGAAAGCACACGTCGACTCACTCTACGCGGTATGTCTTGTGCGTTGCTCGAAACTTCGGCCGTGCTTTGCAAGCTGGAGGGGGCTAAACTGATTCTGGCCGGCGCTTCGGTCACGATGTGTCGCGTCGTAAGCAGCGCACGTGATGCGACAAATAGGCGCAAAGAACGCGACCGGCGGATACAAATATTGCGGCGCGCGGTCGCGCCTGGCTCAGTCCTCGGCTCTCGACTTATCACCCGTACTCATCGTCTGACGTGTCGTCCTCGCTGCTCAACAACATGGTTGCTACCGTCCAGAAGCCTGCCCCCGCCTTCAAGGGCACCGCCGTCGTCGACGGCCTCTTCCAGGACATCTCCCTCTCCGACTACCTCGGCCAGTGGTACGTGTCAGAATGCTGTCGTGGCTCATGTAAATCGCTCACCGTGACTTTCGTTATCGTCTTGAAGGGTTGTCCTGTTCTTCTACCCGCTGTGAGTCGACCTTGTTAATTGCCGCATCCACGGCTTCTGACTCTTTGTGCCACAGCGACTTCACCTTCGTCTGCCCGACGGAGATTCTCGCCTTCAACGATGCGCTGCCCCAGTTCAAGGCGATCAACACCGCTCTCATCGGTACGTCTGTTTTATTCCCTCGCACCTCCGTCAGGCTCCTCACCGATCGTCGTAGCTGCATCCACCGACTCTCACTACGCTCACCTTGCCTGGGCCACCCAGCCCCGCAAGCAGGGTGGCCTCGGCCCGACCTCAAGCTGCCCCTCCTCGCCGACAAGACGATGAAGATCGCCCGCGACTACGGTGTCCTCATTGAGGAGGAAGGTGTCGCTCTCCGTGGCCTCTTCATCATCGACCCCAAGGGCATCCTCAGGCAGATCACCGTCAACGACCTCCCGTCGGCCGCTCCGTCGAGGAGACCCTCCGTCTCGTCAAGGCCTTCCAGTTCACCGTACGTCTTCCTCTCGCCTGAGTTCCTGCCACCATGATCTGACCCGCTGTCTTCTCCCACAGGACGAGCACGGTGAAGTCTGCCCCGCGAACTGGACCGAGGGCAGCAAGACGATGAAGGCCGACCCCAAGGGCTCGCTCGAGTACTTCTCGAGCGTGGACGCCAACGGCGCGAACGGGAATGTGAGCAAGAAGCGTGCCCGTGTTGACTGATTGTCCCTTCCCTGATTCTGATCATGCCCTCCCCCCACATATGAGCAGCTGTCGCACTGACGGCCGGCCGGGAGGGTCTGATCTTTCGCCGAGCCTGTCATCTTCCCCTCGTCGTCGTCAGATCGTGCACCCCCCTCCCTCTGATCTAGTGCTTCCCGCGGTCCGGTTTGTTTGTTCATGACGCGACATGCCCACCCCTTAGATCATAGAGAGTAGACTTTAGAGGATAGAGACATAGAGACAGAGAGACAGTGACGCTTGGCGAGCGTTCGTAGCATAGCTTGGGTTGCGCATGTGTAGAGTAGTCCCCTACTTACAGCACGGTGGTATTGGGCGAGGTGTAGGAGATCTAGTAGTAGTAGTTGGTGGCGGCGTCGTGTTGGACCTAGTTTAACGCTAATATGACCCCCCGCTCTGAATGGTGCTAACCTTTGGCTGTCCACCTCAACCTTCAACCTATATAGGCCTTCTCTCCCGGACGTGCCATCGATTGTGAGTTTTCATCGTAAGGAGGTGCACGCGCGCGTGCGTGTGTTCCTCGCGAGTTTGAGATCGGAGTTCGGTCGTCTCAGCCTATCTCATGTTCGGCAAGAAGCTGCAGACGCAAGCGCGACGATGAGATGCGTCGATAGCGTGATACCCAGGATGTAGACCCACCATGTTTGGGATGCCGTTCGAGATCGGATACACATGCTTGCAGTTTGGGCACACCATCGCGCCCTCCTCGACGTGGATCTGCCATGACAGTCAGCTATCACGAACCAGACGGCACACTCGCTGACGTGCGAACACGACGACGTACCTCGAGCAGGACATGGTGCAGCTTCTGCAGAAACTCGTCGTCCAGCATCTCCGGCTGCTCCGCGGGCAGAGACGTATCCCCGAGCTACAGAGAACGAAAACGCGTCTCGTGCGTGAGTATCCTCTTCGTGCCCATTGCGCGGTCGCGCAGACTACTAGCAAATGAACGCGAAGGAGACGCACCTGGCGCGCGGCACCGACGAGGGCGGGCCACTCGACGCGCGGGAGGAAGCCGCGGAGAAAGTCTGCGTTGAACTCGGCGTCGCGCAGCTCGATGGCGGCGTCCTGGAACTGCAGCGGGAAGTTGTTCGAGGTGCAGCCTTTTGCGTGGCAGGCAAGCAGGTTGTGCGTGATGAGGCGGACCATCGTGGAGGAGGAGGACAAGGAGACCGAGAAGGAGAACTCTACTGTACAGGGAGAAGCAGGGGAGAAGGAACAGAGAAACATATTAATGTAAGTGGGCGAGTAAACAAACCACCTCCGATATGGTGTAGTGGCTAACATTATCGCCTCTCACGCGATAGCCCGGGGTTCGATTCCCCGTGTCGGAATTGATACTCAACAATGGTGGTCCTTTTTACCATGCGCAAGTATATCGTGGTCACCGACCTCTCGTGCATAATGGATTGGCGTGATGCGATGCAGACAATATGCACATGCAGTGAGCTGGGAGCTGATACACGCAAAGGTTTCGCGAGACTACGATGAACCCTGCTCAACTTCCCCACTGAACCTCCGACATCCTGTCAGGATCCAAACCACTTAACCATGTATCTCTGAATGCGGCCATATAGTCCATGGTCGACTGGCATGCTGGACTGGCGGCCTGTATCGCGTACGCCTCAGGCAACATCTCCCGCAAAGCCTGTCGAGAGCAAGTGAGAGGGGCCGAGGACATGATCCATCTGAAGTGCTCACTTTAGACCGCTTCTCGGACGCGGGATGAGTCGTCAAGAAGTCGATGTGCCTTCCACTCATAGACCGCTCTAGCTTGCCGAGGCGGACAAACATCCTGAGAGACAATGAGTACCACATTGGAGACAAGGTGGGTCCATGACGCACTCTGGGACTGCTTCAGGGTCGAAACAAGCTCTAGAGGATAGGCGCATGCCGATCTTGTCCGCTGTGGCCAGGAGACGTCAGTCGTGGTGCTTATGTACGTAGAAGACGGCTCCCTGAACCTTCAAATTCCTGCGTGCGAGAGTTTGGCAGGTCGTACAAGAGGCTGGTCAAGAAGCCCGAGAGCGGAATTCCAACAAAATCCAGAAGTAACCCAAGGGCGATGACGACTTTCAACTGCGAGTATCGCTCCGAAGCGTGCCGAGCCACTACGATGAGGTGAATACGCCACTCCGGGTGTTCAGTGCTAGAGGCAGACCGGTGACTTACCAGCATGGCCGATTTCTACTCGGTTATCAGTGACGCTTCACTCAAATTCAATAGCAAAACTTACCATGGCCAAGAATGGCGGCGAGACCATTCTCATCTTTCGCCACAGGCAAGATGCCTGTGAAGACTACGATGGTGCCTGTAGACTGCCGTCTCGTTATCCCGCATTAATGATCATGTCATCAACCTCACCATATGCCGCCATGGCGTTCACGACGCGATCTTCATTGACCACGAATAGGTCCCACTTCTTCGCACCGCCGACCTCTGGCGGGAGCTCTTCTGGGTTACCACTGAAGGACCAGAACTCGTCCGTGCCTTTCGGCCGTTTCACATCAGGAGCATCGAGTGTTCCGAGGTTGGACGCCTCCAAGATGCGCGTGGCAACGCGGCGTACATGGCGAGTGAGAGGGTGATTCGGCGGGAGGACCTTCCCCTTGAACTCTTGCATCAACTGCTGGTGAGACGCTTCCGCGAGCTAACGGCGGTCCGTTATTCGATGCTGCACCGACATGAGATGCAACTTACCATTGCCTCATACTTTGGGCTGATGTCCATGAATCGCCATCTTCCTGTCTCGGGCACCTGCTCGAGACTTGACATAAAGTTGGGATGTGCGTGCGGGTAGAGTGATGCATTCACATACGTACTGGGAGATGTAGTACCCGACCACGAGCACGCCTGCCCCAGCCAAGAACCTGTGTGTCGTGTCCCAACGTCGCACGTCCCACGCATTACCCTTCCCCGGCCCTCCTCCGTCAGGACCTTCCGCACCGAATCGTACATAGCGCGGTCCACCGCCTGGGAAGCCGCTCACTGGTCGTCTCGGAACATGAGATAATCTTGGAGTTGGCCTGGCAGGTCTCGTCGAGCGTGCAGGAATGCGCGCGGCGCGTAGGAGGCGGAGAGCCGACATGGTGGTAGAAGAGAGGTGACGTTCCGGCGCGCGCGGCGAAGCTTCGCGTCGCGTCGGCCTCACCCTGTGTCATTTGTGTGACCCTGACTCAGTCACGGTCACATTGTACTCAACGCCGACAGCAGTCTGGGCTGCCTAGGCCAGGTTATAGCCCATATCTCGATGTCGGATACAATCATCATATCTGCACTAAGTATATGATACAACCTGGGTTCCTGCGCCAGCTAGATGCGAGACTCCAAGCGGCTGCGCTTGAATCAGTGAAGTGAAATGGTAGCTCAGGTCCCTCGTGCTCTAGTCAACGTGCGAGTACGCTCCTCGCGTCGCTTCACACGAAGTGCTTCACATCTCTCTCCCCTACAGGCCTGTCAAGCGCGTAGTTTGCCACTGACGTCCTGGCGGTGGAGACATGAATAGGTATCGCATCCTGGGTGTGCTGTTAGCATGGCGAGCACAAGGATGTGTTAACCATAGGCAGCTCACGTTCGGTGTAAGATATGAAGTCTTCTCAATGTTCCCCCGGTAGACGGGCTGGGATGATCGGCCACTGGCTGAGTACGAGTTCATTGGTGCATTCATGCTTGAGGCCAAGGAGCTGCGGGAGTTCAGACTGGATGTTCGCTGTCAGTATGGCAATGCTCGATGTCAGAAGCAGAATGCAATACATACACGGCCATCAGAGTGTTTGCATACACTGGCGAAGGCGTTAAGAGCGCTAGAAACCTGCAGTATGACAGAATAGCGACGTACACTTGGACGCTACTATCACGACGCCGGCGTAGATGAGGTTGTCTGGCATTACAATGGCCTAAGTGTATTCTCAGCATGTGAACACTTCGTGGAAGTCTCTGATAACAACTCACGAGGATAAAGCACAGGATGTTGAACACGCTGTATTAAATGCGGTCAATCACGATGCAGGTGACGGAGTTACTCGAGGCACGTACTCGGTCAACAGTCCTATGGGGGTTTAAGCATCGCAGCTCAGTACGATAGAAGACATGTTCATGACCGAGCTCACCTGTGTTGATGGTGTACACGATGAGCGTATCGATGAGGTTGTCCGTACTGATAGTCGTATTCAGCGGGAAGCGGGGCAGTATTGAGAACTGACACGTACCTCTCAAACCCAGTTCGACTACGTTGGAGAGAAAATGTCAACGCGGCGGTGATGATTGTATCTGCCAATGCAGCAAGACCGACGCCCGCCGAGTTCATCCACTGAACGTGTTCATTAGTCCTTCTCCTCAGTGCAGCGAGGCGCGTCAAGGAAACTCACAGCTTCCTTCTGCGTATGGAGTTCCGGGACGAGGAATCTGGCCGATATGTGTTAGAACACACAATTATTCAAGAGTCGCATCTGGCTGTCTTACAACTGCACGGTTTCGGCTAGTTGGGAGACCCGATACATATTCAGCCGGCGTCATTCGTCGCTGAGAGGAATGAGGCTCACCGAATGCAAATCCTAGATAGTGGGCGTTCCAGCATCAACACGAAGATCCGAGTAAGAGGTAAATCTACTTACCAAACTCCCCGAGGAGGAGGAGCGCCTTGAGAGATGAAGTCAATTAGCCAGGAGTTCTAGTACGTAACAGCATCGATGTCGCGCACCACCAACACCACGAGCCATCGGAACCCGCGACCAACTAGCTTCCGTCAGCATCAAGCAAATGTTGAAGCAGGATCGGCTTACTGAGATAGACTCGACGGAGGAAGAAGCTGCGATGAATCGAGACTTAATTAGAGTGACACCGTCGCAGCGATCTGTTGAACGTACCTTTGAGTGACGAGGATGACTAAACCCTGCCATACAGATGAGGTGCATCAACATGACTACGATGAACACTAGCATGCACACGGAAGTACCGTTGTGACTCCCAATAGCTGTCCGATGGTAATGGCTCAGTACATGCCGCTGGGAAGATACGAGCAAGGAACCTACCTTAAGCGACCATACCGCAACAGCGAGTGCCTCCGGCTTGGAGTAGTTGGTCGCCAGATAGTAGTAGTTATACGAGGCCGTGGTGTGAATAGAATGTCCGTTATGCTGGTGCTTCGAACTCACGATATATGCATGCACAGAATGCTGTGGAACGTTTCCAACACCCTAAGGCCGCCTGTCAGCTCGAGAATTTGAAACTCTTGGGAAGGCAGCCATATGCTCACAGGACAGCCGCGACCTGCTCGTACATAGATCAGCTGTCACTCCAAGACGGCTGCGTACGGAGAGGGAAACGCACCAAGCCCTTGAGAAGCCATCGGTCTTCATGATACGTGCGGTAGTAGCGATAGCATTGGTTGGCAGTCCAGCCGAATTGCCTGCGATGCGGGTCAGCGAGGGATAGCGACCACAAGAGACTGCCGCACATCAAGCCAATGAACGTCCCAATGAGCAGTGCGCCGAACGTGTTGTCGAGCGCCGGGAGTTCAGGAAGGGACAAATTAGGGCCCGGGATGGGGCTAATGGGAACCGGACTCGGGCCTGCCGTCGTCGAGTTTGCCTGAATGAGACTCATAGTGGTAGAAAGAGATGAGTACCGGACTGTTGAGCGTCTGGGTGTTTCAGAGGGCTTAAGTACAAAGCGTCGGAGACATTGCCGCCTGGGAAAGGGATCAAAGTCAGGGCACGTCGGAGAGAAGATTGCCACAGCTACCTACCAGTGCAGAGAAGTGTTATCGTTCGTGACTTTGATGTGGTTCTTCTGCTCGAGACTTGCTTTTTCAAACATCGTGGGTGCGCCGACGTCGTTGGAGTGATGTGGTCGACAGAATGCGATACGTAGAAAGCCCGATTGATGTATTCCCGTCTTTCGCCACGCCGCATCTAAGGACGTCCAAATCACCGCAAAGGTTAGCTGAGTCTTCCGTCGTGAGGGAGCGCTCCTGTGCCACCATCAGCATCCCGAGCACCCTCGCTCAATATTCGCATCAAGTCAATGTCAATGGGCGGATGAGAGTCATGGTCTGACGGGGCCCCGAAAAGTGAGGCGAATGTTCGCTCTGTCCAAGGCACAAAGTCCCAGCATCATTGGGGGGACAAGCTTCGTCCATCATGCCGCCGGATTGCACCACAGGAGGCAAATCACCGCAGATGCGCCGGCGGCGTCATCACTAGAGTTCTCAGACCGCAGTGTCAGTGAGATCCGGAGCAGTGGGGTCCCAGAGCGGCACTGGGCAGAGGATTTCAGGCACACCGGAGGGTGACAATGGTTCAAGAGTACATAGAATACACTTATCTACACGGCGCCCGCAAAGTCCTTCTGCTGATCTCCATAGAGCGAATCGTTCGCTGTCATCGTCTCCCGTGTTACTTTGATGTCTATCGCTCCCTGTATGGTATCCAGGTCAGTGTGAACCAGGTCCCTATGGCTGACGACGGAGAGGCACCATGGAGTTGTTTCGTCTTCCGGCAGTCGTCCGGCTGCGCTGCAAGACCGACATATCGATCGAGCTTGAGTGCACGAGGCCCTGGGTCTTCTCGGCGAGAGAGCGACGCGAGTTCAGCCTGGATTAAAAGAGCTCAGATAAGGGGGAGGTAGGACTACCGCATGAAGCGACGTACACAGCCATGAGTGAGTTGGCGTACACTGCGGACGCGGATACCTGTCAGTGGCGTCGAAACGCGGAGCGGGGAATAGACATACGCTTTGTCGCAACTATGTCAATGCCGGCATAAATGAGGTTGTTCGGCATAGCGATGGCCTATGAGAGACATCAGTCTAGTCCCAAGCAGGAAGAGAGATGTTGAGGATACTCACGAAAACAAAGGAGAGTATGTTGAATATGCTGCAGGCGCGACTATCAGCGGGATGGAGACGTTGATAAGTCTGAGGAACTATACCCCGTAACGAGTCCTATAACAGTCTCAAAGAACGATCTCCCAATACTGAGCTGCCACACGTACCTGTATTGATCGCATAGAGGATTAGTAGGTCGATGATACCATCCGTCCTTTTGATGCCAGTACGGCTTTGATGCAGAGAGAACGTGAGGGCGGCGGTAAGGAGCGTGTCGGCGAGAGCAGCTAGGCCGACGCCTGCGGAGTTCATCCACTGCTGCACGTCAGTGATTGTGTTCGCAGGCTCGACTATCTTGAGTACTTACAGCTTGGTTACTGTTATGCAGTGTGGGGTGTAGGAAGGTGTCGACCGTGACGGCTTCGCCACCAAAGACCGTCAGCGTCGGTCTGGCTTGCAATACCAACATAGACGGCGCTCACCAGTTGCAAACCCTAGTATCGAGAGTGCCAAAGCGAATGATGATCAGTTGTTAAACCATGCAGGGGTTGTTCGGCTCGTCCGTACCAAATTCCGCCAAGAGCAGTAAACCCTGATGTGGACATACACTCAGCGGCGTTCATGCCATATGGTATTGTAACTCACACAGAACGCCACGAGCGGCCGGAACTTGCGTCCAACTACCGACCGTCAGCAAGAGCTCAGCCACGAGCAAGAAGGCGATTGCGCCACGCACTCAGGTATACCCGACGTAGGAAGAAGCTGGGGCACCATCGTGGTTCAGCTCCATCCGACACGAGGGACGAAGCAGAGCGCACTTACAGTTGAGAGATCAGAATCACGGCACCCTACAAGGCGCCCCAGGCCTATCAGCGCCCAGAGGACATGTCGTGTGCTGAGATATCGCTTACCGTGGACACTCCCAGCAACTGCAGATCGTTCTGTAAGGCTTCGAACTTCGGTGGCAACCGAAGGATGTCTACTCACGTTGATTGACCTGGGCAAAACTGACGATCGTATCAGACGGCCGAGATATCACGAGGAATGGACGTACCACACGCCTTGAGCCAGCGCTCCTGGGTTGAAGTAGTTGCTCGTCAGATAATAGTAGCTGGTGGTGCAGTCGCCGCGGTGTCAATCCCTGTCCATGAAGCTGCCGTTGCCCTCGGCCTGTCTCACCAGAAGTGCATGCACAGCACGCTGTGAAACGTCTCGAGTACTCTGCCAGTCATATGGGTGAGTTTCCCCAGGGACAAAGACGTAAGATCGCGACGCACAATACAACAATCACCTGGGCGGAGAAGAACGACCGTCAGTGTGAGAAGCACCAGACAGGGGAAACTAATGCAGACGTACCAAGCCCTTGAGCAGCCACATATCATTCTGGTACGTGCGAAAATAGTTGTAGCACTGGTGGGCCGTCCACCCATACTGCCTGAGAGAAGGTCAGTACAACAATGCCAAGGTGCGGTTGGCAGACGCGAGCACGTACATGAGACCAACGAACGTCCCGACGAGCAGAGCTCCGAAGGTGTTATCGAGAGCCGGAAGCTGAGGCAACGCACCCTGCAGCCCAGGAGCCGATGCTGTTGGTGGGGCGGAAGCCATGTTCTAGCTGGGTGCAGTCCGTCTTGTTCCCTACAAATGGTTGGTCGTATATATATGACAAGAGAGCGAAGATCGCGGGGACAGCAGAATTACACACGCCGCCGAGTCAAACCGCCCGCATAAAATTGAGGGGCGGCAGGCGATCCTCCCGGATGCTATGAACGGAGGAACAAGCTCCGAAACGACATGGGGAATTCCCCCGCCGCTTGGACATCGTTACCGCTTTAGGTGGAAGGCGGAATTAGTGTGGGCATTTCCTCGCATCATCCCCATAGTACGGAGGCACACGGGACGCTGTCCACTGTGGCGTCTTGCGTCCATGCCTCTCTTCGCGCCGTTGCTAAGCACCGAGGGACATAAGCAGGGCTTAGAGGGGCAGTCGCTCTGGGACTCCTTGCGTAGGAATTAACTAGTGTCTGCACCAGCCATGATTATTGCGGTAGTGTCGCGATACGGAAACGTACCGTTTACTGGGAGAGATGCGAGCACACGTACCCCATACATATATGATATGGTGCTCGGACTTCGACATGCTCGCCAATACAGAAGATCGTGGAAGTCCGGGCGACCATATGGAATGACCCACTTCGCGAAGAGCACGGCTGTATGCAAGCGGCGCACAGTCAATGAGTTTGTTCTGTTGAGTGCGGAAGTGAGTGTACTTCTGTAGACTCAGTCGCGGGCATCGCGAGATCAAGACTCACGTTCCCGGGTGACGGAGCAAAGACAACTTCATAAGCGCCGAGAGGGCTCGGCTACTTGAAGTTGAGACTTCCATCTTGGAACTTCCGAGTCGGAGACTACATATGTTACTGTAGTCCAACAACCCCGACCATACAACAAGAGCTGCCGCAGCTCCTTGCAGGTTGGTGGTCTCCATATGCAGGCGGGGCTCATCGGCTTACGCTACTCAATCGTAACTGATTTACCTCATAGAAATAGGCTTCAACTCACTGTGCCCGCGGCCGACTGAAAGTTCCGAGCCCCGTCTCGATGCACCGACCCCCGCGACCTCATGATGGTCATAGCATAACTACGGGTATGGCGGTCGGCGTACATGGGGTTTAAGACCCGATCTCTGCCACTGGCTGCAGCTCAAACCGAGCATTTCCCAGCTTATGCAGCCCATGGGACTCGGCGGGATGCGCGGACCGGCCGCCGCCTAGTACTTTCCCATCCTCAGGTCCCGCTACTTCTCGCCACGAGTAATGCGTTCTAGGACTCACGCGCTCGACACTCCTCCAGTGAAGAATCATGGTCCTCAAGAACGCGGCTCGGGTTAACCTGGATGGACGGCCAGACGACTCCCGGGCAGACTACGTCCCGCTGGCCACGCTCGACAGCCTCGAAGAACCTACTGGCAGTAGGAATATCTTCATGGGAAAGACGGCCGAGCAATCACAGTCCGGGTGGATTGTGCGATTTGCACGTCGCTCCAAGGAGTTGTTTGACAGCAACACCGGGCTCCTCTTGATATCCTTGTCGCAAGGGTTCGCGTCCCTCATGGGCGTGTTCGTGAAGAAGTTGAACGAGCTGGACCCGCCAGTGCACCCACTAGAGGTGAGTCCAATTATTGACGGAGGCGCGAACGGAGCTCTGAAACTCTTGTTTGCAGCTCATCTGGGTCCGCATGGTCATGACTTGGATAGTGTGTGTCGTATACATGTCAGTCGACCCCCACTCCACTCTCCAACATGAGGCTAACAGACACATGTAGGTCGATGACAGGAGTGCCAGACCCGATCTTAGGTCCGAAAGGAATTCGAACGTTGCTCGCGTTCAGAGGGCTCGCTGGGTAAGCAGGCCGCGCGAGACAGGCTGGTTTGACATCAACTGACGCCTCGACGCCTTAGATTTATGGGGCTGTTCGGAACGTACTACGCTCTCCAGTACTTGTCGCTGTCCGACACGACGGTGCTGTCGTTCTTGACCCCAATGGCTACGGCTATCGCGGGAGCGCTGCTTCTCAAGGAGGATCTAACTATCAAGCAGGTCCTAGCCAGTAGTACGTCTCACGACGGCTGTCACATCTAACGAACTCCCTAACACACTGCTCGACAGTATTGAGCTTTGCAGGCGTAGTGCTGATTGCGCGACCGGAGTTCCTCTTTGGGAGGGACGCTCACGAAGGCACAGACAGTGCAGCTCGAGTCGTCACTGCTGCACAACGCTTGGGCGCGGTGGGGTGCGTACCCTTATAGATGGCACCTCCGCTTGAAGTTAACGCTGATCAATCATCACGTCTAGGGTTGCACTCCTCGGCGTAGTAGGTCTGACAAGTGCCTGTGAGTGGAACCTCGACGCGGGCACACGCACCCTGGTAAACGAGTTGTGACCACAGACACGACGATACGAGCCATCGGGCAGCGGGCGCACCCTATGCATAATTTGGGAGCGTTCTCGCTCTTCTGCATCCTCTTTGCGCCGATCGGGTGCGTTCTCTTCCTGCCGTTGACCTGACCGGAAATACTGATCAGAGTTCTCACAGCATGGTTGTCGCTCGAACGCCAGTCGTCATTCCCGACAACCTTCCCTGCCTTCTGATGATCCTCGCAGTCAGTTCATGCGGGTTCGCCGCTCAGGTAGGCATATACTCACTACCACCTCACAGCAAAACTCCGCTAAATGTCCCTCCACTCCGTCGCACTCGCAGATGACGATGACAACCGGCTTGCAGCGCGAAACAGCAGGTCGAGGAACGATGGCGATCTACGTGCAGGTCATATTCGCCCTGGTCTTCGAGCGCATATTCTTCCACACCACCCCTCCGCCGCTCTCGATCCTCGGGACAGTCATCATCCTGTCCTCTGCCATATACGTCGCGGTGAGTCTCAAAGTGGTCGGTTATTCGGGACTTTGCTCAAGACTGAGTGGTCTCTGGTTTGTAGCTCAGCAAGCAGGCCGCGTCGAAACGTCCGAAGAGGTCCGCCGAGGATACAGCGCTGGAAGAGGGTTTGCTTGCGAGCGCACGTGAGGGGGACGAAAGAGCGAATGCTCACGAGATGGACAACTTGGATGACAAGCTCCTTGTCGTGAACGCATCGAAGAGCTCAAAAGCGAGCGAGAAGTACTCGACCGGGTCAACGGAGTCTCTCAATCATGAGCCAGAACCGGGTTCGTCTAAGTCTGCGAGCTGCATGGAGGAGATGTAAGGGACGACGACCAACATGTACTTATCTATATAGATTTCCATTACCGATAGCATTTCAAAGCAGACGACGAAATACGATACGTGGATGACTCGGACAGATATGCAGGGCTAGCAGCGCACAGTGGAGGAGGCCATGCGACGCGTCGAGTCACACTCAGACTGGCCGCAACTTGCCTCAGCGGACTTGTCACCTCGTCGTGACTGTGACGCCAGTCACGGTTGCACAGTCACGGTCCACAGTAGACGCCGACCTCGTCCCCGACATCCGCCACCATGGCCACCGCGTTCAGGCAGACATACCGCTACCTCGTACGTCGTCTGACAACCCTTGAGAGTCGTGTCTGACTAGCTGAACGCCGTGAGCAGCAACGGCAAGCACATGAGCAACCCGTCATCTTCTACTCGGTCATCATAGGCCTCATCGGACCGGTTATGCTCGTCACTGTCCCGCCCATCCGCAAGTCGCTGGGCTACGGGCCCCGGGAGCCTATTCCTACATCTTACCCTGGTAAGCACATTGTTGCATGTTGGAGACGCAAGGACGTTGGGCATGCGCGCGCGGAAGGTGACGGGGCTAACGCGCGTTGTAATGGCAGTTCCGAACAGGCCAAGGAGACCAGTGCAGGGATACGAAGACGAGTAAGGGATTTCGGAGCTGCGTGTGTTCTTGTCGTAGTGGTGCGTAGTTGTGTCATGAGAGAGCCGTCACTATCTGACAGCATCATGAACAGCTACTTACCTCTGTCCTGTCGCGGAAAGCTGCTCGCCCACGTATCGCAAAACGACTAGAGTCTGCGAGCAATGTAGCGATGCTACTATCTTCTCTGGCTATGTGAGTGTGATCACTGCAAAAGGAGTGAAGCAACAAATGTACTCCCCGTCACCCCCAATCTGCGCCGCCCTCAAATTCGCATTGCAGACTCTGGCCAGTACTGCCATGATTGTCAGCCTTGCATACAGTCACTTTACCTCTGGGTGCAATTCGCGAAAGCTCCTCAGGACCTCGGAAGGTGTGTACGCTCCCAGTCTCGGCGGAATTAGGCTGTCTTCAGGCTTAGTGAACCAAACCCCGTCCACGCATCTCGTTGCGCCGTGTACGTGCCACGACCCTGCCTCGCGCAGAGCTAAGCCGGTATCTTGTACTACTGAATTGCTCACGCGCGAGCATTATGCATCGAGTGCCAGGTTACTTGTCTGTCAGTGCGACGGAATCCGTACCTATATGACCATGATAGTTGTCTACACGTCCTGGGACCTATATGTCGAGCAGCACCAGCTAAGCAGGTTCTCGGTAATGGTCACCGGGGGACTGACTAGAAGGAGAACAGAATTCGTGTTAATCGAGTACATACTATACAGCTGCAGTGCAAGTAAAGCTACTATGTTTCTCATGTTTGTCACGGGGAAACGATGGTATTTAGCCCACCATGCTCCGCTTCCGCCCGCGGAGGCGCACTGTTATGAATGGTTCATCAGTTCGTAGCCTACAATGTCATTCACAGACCGATACTGCTCACCATCGTCTAATCGCCGCGAGATCGCTGTCCACTCCTTCCCCATCTTGGCCTCGTACGCCTTCATCACGCCTGCGAAGAGGGGCTCGGACTGAGGATGAGTGGAGGAGAAGGCGCGTTCCAGGACGTATAGGTCGACCGCCTTGTCTTCCACCAACGTCGATATGTACGCGAGTCCGAAATCAATGAGAACCTGGACAACGGTAGGTTAGCGTACATCTTTGAGCAGAACGAGGCACGAGTGTGATCATAGAGGCGCACCAGCTGGAGACCCTTGCGCGACGATGGATGGCGCAGCATCATGTTCGACGTCGTGAGGTCTCCGTGGATGATGTCTGCCTGGTGCATTTTAGCAATCTCTGTCCCGATCATCGCCATGAGAGCATCTACGCCAATCGCTCAGTTGTGTCACCAATGCGGATGCTCAAGAGACACACTTGCCTTGAGAGACTCCGTACTCTTGCAACGGATCTTCTTCTTCCGCTGGTACATCGTCTTCGTCAAGCCCGTCCGCGGTCTCCTCGATCTCCTCTTCGCCCTCGGCTCCGCCCCCAAGGAGGAACCGAACGCTCTTGCCGTCGATCCACTCGATTCCGAGCACGCCTTCGGCTGCGTCCACCATGCGTATACCGGGGACGTTCACCCCAGATCTGCCTCCCACATAAGATCAGTTTCACGCGACAGGCTGCTCAAGGGATGCATTGCGTACCGCAGACATCGGATGAGAGCGCGCGCTTCACCGGCCACACGCGCCTTCGTCAATGACGCGTCGAGGCTGGGATGTCGGTATTGCTTGTGGAATCGGTACTTGAGCAGTACTTGCTCAACGGCTTCGTCGCCATGAGATGACGAGGTTGCGGGTGCAGGGTGCAACTGAGCTTTGTAGATTTTCTGCGGGCAAAGCGGTCGATGTTGGAGGCATCATGTGAGGAGACGGAAGCTTACTGCTTCTGCTCCTTGAGATATCTTTTCTGCGGATTGTAGTAACCTCGTCGACGGAGATTGCGTCTGGGCAGCCATGGTGGTTTCTGAGTCCTAGTACTGCAGAGTCGGACGGTCACCTTAGGCTTCAAGGGCAGATCTGCGATCTAAACACAGCCACAGTGAGGCAGTCTTGGCGCTGTTTTTAACGTTTAACCAGGTTTAACCCCCAAGCCCGTGCCATGTTAACTTGTATCGCTCTCCTACCACTCAGGGACCCCCCGAACTGCAGCACTTATTCACTCAGTTTCATCCATTACGGTTACGGCGTTTACACGAAGGACCCTCTCTGACTGACAATCTTTCGTGGTGGTACGCCAGATCACGCTGGTTTTTACTGCCGACCCTTGGCCGACCCTCCCAGGCCAATCAAGCTTCCCCGCGATGCATAAACTTAGAGGCGAGCAGATTAGCGAATCCATTCATTACAACAACCAAGAGACTATGCGAGGGTATACACTATGAGTACTTCAGGTAACAGATATCGTGAGCAACGCATTGAACAGTCGTGATCATGAGCAACAGCTGCTCCGTACCAACTCGTCAAAGTTCGAACCATCCAGCAGCGGCCATCTCCTCTGCAAGGCCAGCCCACCCCTTCCGTCGTGCCTTCCTTCCAGCAAGCTCAGTAGCAAACCTACAAAAGACGCATGTCACCGATGAGTAGATACTGCAGTCTCACAGAATGACCACGTACCTGAGGCATTCTTCGAGCCTCCATTTTCCACGCTGGGTATCCCCCTCTGCACCCGCAACTGCGGCATCGCTGCCGACTGCCGACGGTGTGTACGGCTCGCCAGGGAGCAGTCGCCTGCTCAGTGCCCACATCATGCCAGCAACAAATGCATCCTGCGCCCCGACCTCATCCAACACTTCGCTCGATGGCGGCGGACGCCGCGGAGCGTCGAGTTGAGGTCGGACCCCTCCCCCATGGCCCGCGATCTGCGTGCCGTCCGAATCAGACGAGGAGCCGTCGTCGTCACGAAACGCAGCGCGCTTCCCATTTCTCTTGGAACGGTCCTGTCTCTGGTTCGGGCCGTTCCCGTGATGATGTGCTGCTGCTTCATTTGCAGGCGGCCTTCGTGCGTGAGACGAGCTGGAGCCTGAGCCTGAGCCGAAGCCGAGGAGGTCGGCCGTGAACATACTCGAGGACTCCGTTTCGTGGCCGCCCCCGGCATAGAAATCGCTCCCCGTGCGGACAGACTGGAGGTCGGCATCGTCCGTACGACCAGCGTTCCGCGCAGTGACGGGGTCAGGCATAGGGACGGGAGGTGGCATGGCAGGGACATTCGGCTCGACCCAGCCAGACGATTGGAAGTATTCCCTAGTCGGAACTGACAGAACAGCGGCGCCGTCGTTACCCCAGTGAGCAACGAGGAGTGCGTGCGCAGGTGCGATGTTCGTGAGCGATAGGAGGAACGCGCGCGGAGAGGAAGCGTATTGTGGAGAGTGCGCGCGAGCATAGTGCTTGTTTAAGAAGATAACATCTGCCTGGGGTATGAGCTGTGGGGTGCATCAGACGTCCGTTAGAGCGTACAATGCAAAATATGTCTCACCGCTTCGACGCCCTGGCGGGCTCTCCGGCCAACATCAACACTGAACACGCAATGGCTTCGCCATTTGCGCTCTCGCGCCAGCCCATCCAACCCCATGATGTTGCTCAGGGTAGTCTTCACTGAGCGACCCTCAAAGTGGACCCAATCTATCGGCGCTGGACTACTCACAAGGGCTCGTGCCGGAGGGGTCGCCGCCTGGTTGGATGTGGAAGGGCGAGGCTGCCCTGGCGCATTTACCCCAGGTGTTTGCTGTGCTCCGACTGGAGGTGTCGAGGGTGGAGGCAGATTGAGGTAGGCGTAGTTCTCCGGAACAAGCAGCGGTCCGGTGAGTGAGATGAATTCTTCATGGGTGATGTCGGGCAGTGGGTTGTTGTTGATCACAGTACGACTGTCCGTATCGTCTGGCACACTGTCCGCTGAGACTCCGAGGTATTCGTAGCGACAATCGAGACGCACCTGTATGCAGCACCCAGGCCTGCGGCACACCAGCCTCAGGCCATATTTTGCAGTATCGGGTGTTCACCCGCTCCTTCTCGAGCTCAGAGATGATCCCTTGGCCCTCATCATTACCGCCGAGAGGAGCAACAAGTATGGCATCCACGGCCGGGAATTGTGCGATGATAGACAAACATGTGCTAGCCGATCCGCCGCGGTCGCGCGAGACAGAGTGCGCGCGGACAACAGAGTTCGCGTTGGGATAGGTTGGCAGGCCGAGGTTTGTTCGTGACGAAGAGCGTGCCCGACGCGACGACGCGGAGAGGCCGCTGGGTGGTTGCGCCTCCCGAGTCCTGGGTATCTCGACGGAGACGAGCCATAAAGCGAGAGAAGGGCAGGAAGGCCACGCCGTCGGGCGCGTCGCAGACAACGCCGTCGTCGTCGTCGCGGTCGCGGACAACGTCCAAGACGCCCGCGGCGCGCGACCTCTTCCGCAACCTCCAAGTTGACTTCAACCACAATTCTGCGTCCTCTTCTCGTCGTTCACCGCGCATCGCGGCCACTGTACTCTATGGCTGGACATAGCCGCCACCGCGACTGGCATCGACGAGGACCCCATGACGATGTCGGCAGACACAGCGAGGGTGAGCCCTCACACTGGGCCTCACAGCTGCCAGTGCCACCCTCGTGGCAGATGTCTTACCATGGTTCGTCGCCCGTGTTCCGCAAGCGCAATTGCCGTAGACTGACGATATGCACGAGTAGATGCGAGCCCTCACCGTAGCTCGCGTCCGCCGCGCGCACAACCGATGCGCGACAGGTCGCGCTCGGTGACCCCGCCGCCTCCAGGAACCCCATCAGCAGACTACATCGCGCTAGCGGACCAGGCCCCCTCTCTAGTCGACGATCCCACACGACTGCGCAAGCTCCTGGTTCTGGATCTCAACGGCACCCTGCTGCATCGGTCACCCAACAACCCGAGGTCGAGACACTATGAGCGACCGCGCGACGCACAGGGCAATCTGCTTCCTCGTCTTCGACCAGTCCACCCGAGGCCATACATGTCGGCCTTCAGATCTTTCTTATTTGCACCTCAGACAAGAAAGTGGTTAGATGTCATGGTGTGGTCATCGGCACAACCGCACAGTGTCGATGACATGGTCGAGAGATGCTTTGGAGAGGATAGGGAGAAGATGATCGCGGTGTGGGCGAGAGACACCCTGGGGCTGTCTACCGAGCACTACTGTACGTTCTTGGCTCACGGAGATGGCAAATGATACTGACTCGGTATATGCAGTCCAGAAAGTACAAACTGTCAAGGACCTGGAAAAGCCCTGGTCCATTTTGTCGCCTCATACGGCCGCGAACGCACCTTCCTCCCCACACTCTTCCATCGCTAGCACACCGCATTCCTCACCCGTGCCGTCCAGTCCGTCTCGTCCCAGCGACGACAGCGTCAGACAACCGCCAGACACCATCTCTTCTAAGGTGCACTCCGCTCTGACGACGCTGCTCCTCGACGACTCGCCTCGCAAAGCCGAACTCCAGCCTTACAACCACGTCTGTATCGGAGAGTACTCCGGAGAACGTCGTGCGAAGGACGTGGAGAGCTTGCAGAAGGAGCAGGATTGGATCGCCGCCCTTGATGCGCGGCGGGAGCTTGAGGAGTTCGTGGCAGATGCAGGCACAACTGAGGCGCATGCGCCCTCATCTCACACTTCCGACCCCCCTACCTCACCAAATGGCCCCGACGCCTCCCCCGACGAGGCGCTCGCTGGTCCTTCGGACGTGTCCAAGAAACGCAAGCGGAAAGAGAAGAAATTGCACAAGCGCGTGGCGCTCCTTGACCAGTTCGGCGATGCCGAGAAGCCTGAACTATCGTACGACGAGACTCTCCTCGCCGTGATTGGCGTGCTCGATGAGATCAAGGTGCAGGCCAATGTCGCGGCGTGGATTCGTTCAGGTGGCCTATGGGGCCCGCGCCGTTCTCCCGCGAGTCGGTCGCCCAAGCTATCTACTGTGGGGAAGAGTCGCCGCACCGTGGTTCCCGGCGCCCCCGAATTCCACCAGCAAGCGGCAGCGCAGTCCGCCGACAGCGACCTGTCGGTCGAGAACAGCCCTCAACCGAATGGGAAGACCCGCAAGCGGGAGAAGAAGCGACAACGCATGCGGGGCCTCAGCGCAGGCGCAGAGGAGGCCGCAGCTGTTGGAAACGACGAAGATACCGCTGTGCCAGCATCGTCTTTGGAGGAACAAGGGACTGCCGTGGAACATGCTAATGACGAGCAAGAGCAGAAGATGTGGTTCGAGGATCCCGAGGTCCTGTCGTACTGGGTCACGCGTGGTCGCAAGGCGTTGGAGGAACTAGGGATCCCAGTTGAACATGGGATAGACCGGTAGAATTCCGTGAGTGTCTATGCTATGTGCTCTTTCGTTTTACGGCAGTGCTCAGTGCCGCGTACTTGCTCTAGTGTATATTTAGTGTCGCTTCTCAGTGCTTTGTGGAATGCTATCTTGCAGTGCTGTCTCGACTCGACTCGACCGCTGAGCGTTATCTCTTGCTGCTATGCGTACAGCTTGTATGCCGACCGTGGTGAGATCCCGCTCGGGTATGTCTTGTTGATGCTCACTGATACTATTCAACAGCAACATCACACGACCGAGTCGGCCGACCAATTATACGCTAGAAGTTCTCTCCGATGGCTCCTCGCCTTAGAGCGGGTCAACATCGAGCTGTCATCGGAAACTCTATATATGGACCATTATGCTTTGTGCTCAGGTGTGACCCCCACTGCTCCAGAGACAGCAGCTGAAAGTGGCGCAGAAGAGGTCTTATGAGCCTCCCGCCCACTCGGAGTCTGTATCGCCATAGAGGGTAATCTTCGGAAAACTGACATGAATATAGGGTATAGGCTGCTTCGTCAGAACTCATGCAGCATGTCTCGGCTGTGCATGTCGCCGTCGCAACGTGCAGACCCGCGGTCATACGAAGAGACTCAGCTGACGCGGTGTCGTCGGGAGAACTTTTTGCGGATGGCATTGCTCGGTGCTCTCCTGATCAGGCGGCGACGTATCCTGTTTTCGCGGGCCCGCAAGGAAGTGCTTATAAACGTGGTATGCTCACTTAGAGCCCGTCCTGGCCTTCATCGGTGAACCAAACATGCTCGACATCCGTGCCTTCATCGCTGGAACCCTAGTGGCTCTATCTGCTACATCCTTCGTGCAAGCTCAGACTGCTGGCACAACTACGACCACATGGGACTGGTGCGTCCCCCATTGGCATGCTGATTTGGTCCGACGACGACGCTGAACCCCCTACTCCTGACAGTTGTGAACCCGCCTGCGGCTACACCTCCAATCTGTCTCCCGGCGCCCGAGGACCCGTCCAGTCTTGCAACCAGAGCAACGGCCCCGCTGCATCCGGGGCTCAAAACGCGTGCTTCGTGTCCTCAGGAAACCTGGCTTTCTCCTGCGACAAGTACCAACCAATCATCGTGAATAGCACGCTCTCGTACGGCTTCGCTGGGCATGGCAACACGGCCACGTCCACTTGCTGCAAGTGCTACCAGTTCACGTGGACGTCCGGAGCTGCTGCAGGAAAGTCTATGATCGTGCAGGCGATCAACGCTGGAGGTACGTAGGTGTCGGCCCACTTATCGTCAAGTGTTCGCTGGGTATTGACTGCGACGTTCTGCTAGGCATCACTGATACCGACTTTGACATCTACGTAAGACTTGGTCTTTGCATTCAATTGCTCATACGGAAGACCTGACTTACGGTGTGACCCATAGACCCCCGGCGGAGGTGTCGGAGGTGAGGAATCCTCCGTTGCCAAAGGGACTCCTGCCCAGCCATTCTCACGGAGCTGAGGATATTGCAGATTTCAATGCCTGCACCGCGCAGTATGGTGCCCCGTCGGGTGGATGGGGCCGGCAATACGGAGGCACGTTGATCCTGATAGTTCTCGCGTACTCGCTCGCCTTACAAGACTTCAACAGGTGTCACGTCGGACGCGCAATGCTCGCAGCTTCCCTCCAATTTGCAGGCCGGTTGCCACTGGCGCTGGCAATGGTACGTACATTGTGCCATGCTCACACGCCTACATCGGTACTCATAATTCCCCCTTCACTCAGGGCCGGTGGAGACGTCAACACCTGGTAGGAGTTTAGCATATACCCGTGTACACGGCTTCTTGCTGACTCAGTGTCCATGCAGGCAAATTACATACAAGCAAGTCAACTGTCCGTCGCAGCTGACCAGCCTCTCGGGTTGCACCCCGGCGGCGATTTGAAAGTCAAGCCAGTCTAAGTTCATGCCGTTGTAACGGAGTATGGTCCATAATCGAATACCGCACACGGGTGGTGCTACTGCTACAGCGCCACAGATTCTGTGTGATTCTAGCTACAACAGTACAATCGGTGTAAGCCTGGCAGATATGCAGCGCGTTCGTGTGCGGGCGATCGTGGCGCACAGGACTTATTCTGGCGCTCAGCCGTCCCGGTCAGCCGTCCCAAACCTACTTGGGGTTAAGGCCAAGAACCCAGATCGAGCGCCGGAGCCATCTTGGGTCGTTACGGCCAGGGGTTCCTGTTTTCCCTGTGCTCTGGGCTTCTCGAGCTCATCATATAGACACACCCGCGGCATACCTGCTAGTATGGCAAGCCCTTCGGACACATCTCTCCTACAAATCAATGTTATCGACCTCTTCGCGTTCATACCGCCCGGATCCCTCCCGGACTTCCAGAACCTCATTGAAGTCAATGCTAGTACGTGCATCGGCTGTTCTCATGTCTTTCTCACGGATCTTGATTCTTGTGCAGAGGAGGATAGTTGGACCTGGAGCTTAGAAGCCCGCCAGCATTAGGAGCTCGTCGGAGAGGAGTGGCAGGAGTTTCAAAGCAGACTCCGGGATATTCGAGTAGACGACTGTCTTGTCATGGACATCGCACCCGCCCCTGGACAACTTGAGGGGATTCAGGACAAAATCCTTGTTCGGTCATGCTACCGAGAGGCCCTTGTTGCAATTTGCCTTCTGGCCTTGACCTCTCGTGACAAGGGCATGATTCTCACCGGTCAGCCTGGTACTGGTACGCACTCTTATCCTCATCGCTCGCAACTTCACGTGCGAGCATCGTATGCAGGCAAAACTCTCTTCATCTGGTATCTGCTTGTTTGCCTACTGCTCAAAGACCAAGTCGTCCTCCTCAACGTGGAAGACCAGCGTCCATTCCTCTTCTACCGTGGTCAAGTATACACCGCCCAATCCTGCAAACACCTTCCCCAATCCTCCACAGCGTTCATATGGTCACTTCTGGACCCGTTCAGGGCTCCACCGCCCGGCTCGACCGATAGCATGGTGTTCCCAGTTCAGGCGGCTTCTCCCGACGGAGGTTTATACAAGGAGTGGCGGATGACACGGGCTCCTATTCTCACTGCTCTTCCGTAGTGGAGTCGCGAGGAGCTCATGCGAGGGTTCGATCATTTGTGGCATGACCATCTCACACTGCTGAGGCTCTCATTTTGCAGGGTTAAGCTGCTCCCGGAATTCTCGAGGTTCGAGCTGGATTTGAGCATGCTCACGGAGAATTGGGGGCAGGTTCCCGCCTGGTACGATTTCCCGTATTCAGGCACTCGCGTACTTCTCGAGGAGCAATATAAGGTTCTCGAACCGAAGAGGCCCTCGACCGTCGATGATGCACTGGAGGCTCTCTTTGATGCTCTCATCGCGCACTTTGGATTGGTCGCCAGGGACGTATTCCACGGCTTGTTCGATTTCAGCACTGTTGAGCATACGCACCAAGAAGCATTACCTCTGTGGTGCGACAGGCTTCGCGACATGGCAAACGCCGTCGACCAGGAACAATATCTGGACAGCAACTCGGAATTCGACCTCTGCATCATTCCCCAGAGCAAGGTCGGAGAGCCGTTCCGATGGATTGTCGATTTCAAGTCCCCAGTGATAGCGCAGCGTGCGGCTGAGCGAATAGAAAGGCAGGAGAACGCACGCGAAACGTTGTCATATATCTGGACTCATCCTCCCGAGAACGCGCAGGTAGCCGTTGACCTGCTCAACAAAGCCCTTACTCGTCAGCCATGAGAATGGTATCTACTCTACATTAGCCCAGCGGAGGTGCGATGGTCCTGGTGTGGTTCATTCTGTTCTTCCAAAGTTATGAATGTTGCATTCCTTTCTCGCACGCAGAGATGGCGGCGGGTTCATGTCGACCTTTGAGAATGAGATCTCCAAAGATTGTATCCCCATGTACATGTCGAGGACACTTACTCTTCGGGATTTCATCTGTATGAGTGGTCGAGTTATATCCAAACGCCACGCGCGTCGTCGAACATAACCATCACGATGTTCCGAATCGCTCGCCGTTCGCCAATGGACCTGCCGCGCGTCCCTACTCCTGTCGTTCTAGAGTCGATGACAACAGTAGTTGCTCAACATGAAGGACATAAGATCGACCTCATTGATGTTACACTGTGATTTCTGAGCCTTCCCTTAGTTAGCTATTGAGTGTACACGGCTCTCTAAGTCCTTATTCCAACGTGATGTACAGTTGCTTGCTGGTCAGCACAGCCGTCGCGCCCGGAACGACGACAATCGTCTGCGTGTTATCGATGATCATAGCAGGGCCATTGACCGTGTCGCCGACCTTGAGCGACGTAAGCAAGAATACTGGCGTGTCGTCGACGCGGCCGATCCCATCGAAGTACGTGCTGTACGTCGAGTCCGCCCTGGACCTGTCGACCTCCCGCTTCTCGAGCCTTTCGACTTCCTTGTACACGGACTCCCCGAGCGTGTCGAACGTCTTGCCGATGCCGCGGACCTTCACGTCGTCGACGATGATCGCCTTGGTGTCCAGTAGGAAGCCGAACTCGGCCTTGTAGACGCGCTTGAACGCAGCCTCGAAGTCCTCGTTCCCGTCGCCGTCGTCGGAGTGGGGGAGAACCATCAGCGCCGTGTCTGTGCCGTCGAAGCGCATGTTGAGCATCCGCTCGGTGTGCACACGCGAGTCCTCGAAGCCCTGACGCTTGAGCTCCGCGCGCACCTGCGCGTCGAGCCTGTCCAGTCGGGAGCGAAGGGTCTGGCGATTGTCAGCAGTGTAGAATGTGGACGAGGGTTCCTGCAGCTCATAGGCGCTAGAGAGTGCGTAGCACATGCATCAGGTGTGAGCAGCTATAATCATGGATGGATGCGCACCGGTCGGCAAGGGCAAGGCCATAGGCAGAAAGAATGGAACTATAGCTGTGAATGAGGATGGTCTTGATGCCCAGTAGCTGCGCGATCTCGCATGCATGCTGACCGCCTGCACCTCCGAAGCTAGCAAGACTGGAAGACGCGACATGAGCTTTTTGGCACCCGTGAACCAAAGAAGCTCCCGGGCTCACATGTGCTTGGATGTCGCATAACCTCGCGCTTCGGTAAGTGCGCGGATGGGTCGGGCCATTGTCTCGTTGGCGACCTTGATGAATCTGGAGGATGCGTTTGTCAATGACGGCGCAGGGTTGGAGCGAGGGAGTTACGCACCCATATACGATCTCATCCAAGCCCATCTTCTTGTCCTCAGCTACGGATGCGTTGATCTCCTCCGCCAGCTTGTGGAAGGCGGAGCGGGATGCTTCAATATCGAGTGGCTCCTTCTCAGACTTGCCGAAGATCTTGGGAAAGTAGTCGGGCACAAGCCGACCGAGGACGAGGTTGGCGTCTGTAACGGACAACGGTCCCCCCTTGCTGCAGCGCACATACCGTGAGCGGTGAGAACAGTTGCCCTGCTTGAGAGGCCGAACGGACTCACCGGTAACATGCCGGACCAGGCTCGGCGCCTGCACTTGCCGGACCAGCCAGGAAGAGGCCGTTCCTGAAGGAGAGGCAAGAGCCACCCCCGGCCGCGACAGTGTTGATGTCGAGCTGTGGCGACTGGATAGTGACGCCTGCCGTCGTCGTCTCGTACACGACCTCGTATCTGCCCGCAAATCGAGACACGTCCGTCGAGGTCCCACCGACGTCGATACTAACAGCGAGTCAACAAGCTGAACTGGAAGCGCCTCGGCGACTGTATGCCCACCCAATGATCGGGACCTTCTTCTCCTCGTCCCAGCTCGTGAGCGCGTACCCGACAACTCCGCCTGCGGGACCGCTCAGGATGCTCTTCAGGCCGGTGAAGTTGTTGAGATCGACGAGACCACCATCGCTGCCCATGAACTCCACGCGCGGACTGAGGACCTTGCCGTCCCTAAGCTTCTCGTCGAACCCGGAGAAGAACCCGTCGAGGTACTCCCTGAGGATAGGCGTCAAATACGCATCCGCCGTGGAAGAGACGCCTCGCGGGACCATCTTGATCATGGGCAGCAGTTGTGAGGACGCGGAGATGTGTGAGAAGCCGATAGTTCGCGCAAGCGCAGCAACTTGCAGCTCGTGCTCGGGGTACGTGTAGGAGTGGCAGAAGACGATCGCAATCGAGCGGTAGCCCTCGTCGTAGAGTTTTTGAAGGTCCTCGCGGACCTTGACCATGTCTGTGCACGCTATCAGTGGGCATGTAGCGTGCAAGGGAGTGACTGGTGCATACCGGGTCTGCGCATGATTCTGACCGCCTCTCCCGAGAGACCCTGCGTGACCTCCCCCGGGCCCTCCGCGTCGCCCTTTCCATCCCAACCCTTCCCGCGGTATCCCCGCTTCACCTTGCCGTCCTCGTCAAACTGGACGGCATGCTCCTCGGCCTGCGGGTCAGATGTGTATCCAACGAGAGTCACGCGCTCATCAACTTCCACCACGGTTGAGTAGAGCGGCGGCGTGCGGCGGATATTGAGGTCGAAGATCTTGGGACGAGACTGGTTGCCGATGAGGAGCAGGTCCTTGAAGCCTCGCGTGATCAGGAGCGCATGCTTGTGGCCTTTACGCTCAAGCAGCGCGTTTGTCGCGACGGTGGTGGATAACCGGATGTAGTCTGCAAGGATGGTGTTAGCCATCGGGCCAGACTATCGTATCGTGCACGAGCAGCAGGTGCAACAGTCCATGCACGCTCGGAGAACACGGTCGCATACATCGTCTTCTGGCGAGACGGATCGACGCCTGCCTATCGAGATTCGGGTGCGATAGATGCTACCGTCTCCTCCCGCCTGCTCACGCAAGCGCAACCATGGCCCACGTTCAAACCACAATCGGGTCCACCTCCACGACCAGTACAAAGCACCACCCTGCCCCGCTCATCGAAGACTCTGAGAACTTCCCGAGCACTCACCGATCTTGTCCGTACTGAGTATACTCCCCCGCGGGATCTTCTCGCCCGTCACTATCTCAAGCACCCTCCGGATGCCCTCCGTCGGCGCATCACTGTAGTTGCCCGGGTCCTGCGAGACTGCGTTTATATTTCCGTCCCATCAACATCCAGGTTGTTGTCAGCAGCCAGCGCTGGGTGGTATGAGTAGCAAGTACTCACGAAGCTTCACCACGATCTCCTTCCGCTCCTTCGGGTTCTCCGGGTCGGGGAACGATGCATGCACATCGCAGAATGTCCCGCCTCTATCGGCGCATATCCTGATGGACCGATCGGTGACCGTCTTCGCAGGCATCGTTGTCGTCGACAGAACAGAGCAAGCCGGGTATGATAGTGTAGGGTCATCGGACGCCCTCACATGGTGTCATTGTCAAGCGTCCACGGACTGTCCGACGGAGCTCCATGCCCATGGGTGAAAACCCTGATGAACAGTACAGGAGAGCAATCCGACATCCGATACCGCAGCCGATAGCAGGCGGATTTACTATGTGGAGAGACAAAGACGGAGTCAAGTAACGATTAGGCGGACAATAGGCAGGCCGCCGGACGCATCGTCGAGCACACAGCATTCAATGCTTCCAAGAACCATCCCGGGGATTGGACATGAATTCGTAAACGTATGATGACAAGGAATGAGGTATGCTGAATAGGGTAACTTCGGTAATGCCAACCAGGAGTATCGGGGAGGATGTGCATCGTCATGCGCAGCGACGACAGCGGAGCGGCGAGAGGGATAACGTGCAGAAAACACTGAAAGCGACCAATATAAAGTGTATACGATGTAGACCTTTTCGGGTTATCTGAGCAAGGACAGCATGCGGGACAACTTGGACGCGACACGCTTATTCCTCCTCGACCGGGACCTCCTCCTCGTACTCGCCCTCCTCCTCGACGCTGGACAACCAAGTCAGACAACCGCCAGAGAGGTGGATCAAAGGATATCACTTACGTGGCATCCTGGTACTGCTGGTACTCCGCGACGAGATCCTGCATGTTGGACTCGGCCTCCGTGAACTCCATCTCGTCCATACCCTCCTGCGTGTACCAATGCAAGAAGGCCTTGCGCTTGAACATAGCCGTGAACTGGTCGCTGACACGCTTGAAGAGCTCCTGGATGGCGGTTGAGTTGCCGAGGAACGTGACAGCCATCTTGAGACCGCGCGGAGCGATGTCACACTGCGCGGTGAGGACGTTGTTGGGGATCCACTCGACGAAGTATGCAGAGTTCTTGTTCTGCACGTTCTGCATCTGCTCCTCGACCTCCTTCATCGAGACCTTGCCACGGAAGACAGCCGCGACGGTGAGGTAGCGACCGTGCCGGGGGTCAGAAGCCGCCATCATGTTCTTTGCATCGAACATCTGCTGCGTGAGCTCGGGAACGGTGACAGCGCGGTACTGCTGGCTCCCACGGGCAGTGAGGGGGGCGAAGCCGGTCATGAAGAAGTGCAGACGGGGGAAAGGAACTGTTGGCTATGATCAGCAAATCGATAATCGTGCATATATGCGTGCCAACGTACCCATGTTGACAGCCAACTTCCTGAGATCGGAGTTGAGCTGACCAGGGAAGCGCAAGCAGGTCGTGATACCGGACATCACGATCGAGACGAGGTGGTTGAGGTCACCGTATGTTGGCGTGGTGAGCTTCAGCGTCCTGAAGCAAATGTCGTAGAGCGCCTCGTTGTCGATACAGAAGGTCTGGTCGGAGTTCTCGACCAGCTGGTGGACGGAGAGGGTCGCGTTGTAAGGCTCGACAACGGTATCGGAGACCTTTGGCGAGGGAACAACGGAGAAAGTGGCCATCATACGATCCGGGTATTCTTCCCTGATCTTCGAGATCAGGAGGGTACCCATGCCTGCACCGGTACCACCACCGAGCGAGTGGGTGATCTGGAAGCCTACAGACCGAGGAAGATGAGCAAATGTGACGACGTGACAAGGCGTGACGGCAACCGTCACAAGAACGCGAACCTTGCAGACAATCCGTGCCCTCAGCCTCCTTGCGGACAACATCGAGAACGGAGTCGACGAGCTCAGCGCCCTCCGTGTAGTGACCCTTCGCCCAGTTGTTACCAGCTCCGCTCTGACCGAAGACGAAGTTGTCGGGGCGGAAGAGGTTGCCGAGGGGACCAGAGCGGACGGAATCCATGGTGCCGGGCTCCAGATCAACGAGAACAGCACGAGGAACGTACTTGTTCGCGCCGACCTCGTTGTAGTACACGTTGATCCGCTCGAGCTGAAGGTCGTTGTTGCCCTTGTACAATCCATCCGACTCAATGCCGTGCTCATCAGAGACGACCTCCCAGAACTTGGCACCTGTGATGTGTTAGCGCTTGGGAGCGCATATCGCGAACAATCAACGCCTCTCACCGATCTGGTTACCGCACTGTTCGAGGATGACCCTTCAGCTCAGCTGAGACCCTCAAATGACGCGTCGTACTCACCTGGCCGGTCTGGAGATGGACGATTTCACGCATTCTGCGACGTCAACGTCAGCGCGACTGATGATGAAAAGTTTGGAAACCGCGCGTCGTCGCCCTTCGAGCCCTCCAACGCGCGGCGCCACGGTTCCCGGTGGTGTGGGAGCATAAAATGCACGTACATGAGGGATTAGAGAAGGGACTGGAGGAGGATGGGGTCGTCAGTGGGATGGGGGTACCGGAGGGACAAGGTCAAAATGGAAACGCCGTTGAGGTCTAGGGCTATATTCTGTCGGAGCTCGAATCGCTAAACAAAACGTGGCTTCCGCCACCCCGCCTCGCATAGAAGCACCCTCGCTTCGCTCTCACTTGGCTCCAGTTCCTCGCAGGGTCGTTGCATTCACGCGAGAACACCATCCGACACCTCTGAATCTGGTCGATACATGTTTCTCGACACGAAAAGCGATGATAATGCGTCGTCGAGGTCGGCGGCTGCGCACCATCAGCGAGCAAACGCCCGGAGGATAGACGTCCCCACATCGCACGATTCCAGCGCGTGTTTCAATTCCAGAGCTCCAGAGCCTTGGCGATGCATGGTACGCACCTCCATATATGAGCTCGAGGCCTCGAGCTCGGGATTAGAAGGAACAGATGAGATGGACGTACTTGAGCTTTGGGCAGGGTCAAGCCAAACTGAAAGAGTGTTCACTGCGTTGTAAGTTCGGTGTTAACTTGACACCAACGGATGCACGCTACCTGCACATTGCACCGTACGTCTGCAGTCCGGAGAAAGACAGAGAACAACGCAGCCCACCCTCAGGTAGCTACTGGTAGCTATAGTATAGTGCAAAATCGTTGTTACCCGCTGCGTGCGCTCACTACTGTCGCAGACTCGCGCTCACCGCGAACGTCCGCTCGCGCGCAACACCGACGTCTCCCGACGCGAGGTTCTGGACATTTCTGGCCCGTTGTTTGGACGGCCAAACAACCGGAAACAGAAAAACGGCGTGTATGGTCATCGGGCGTTTAGCTTCTTGACACGCTCACCCTCGTCGCCCTCCTCGTCGTTCTTGTCCGTCTCTCGTCTTTACAAATGGTGCATACCGTGCTCTGCTACGTGCGACGGACACGCGCTGACCGCGCTTCAGGCTGCCCAGGCAACGTTCAAGTCCATCAAGTCGGTCATCCCGCTCTTCGACCGCGTCCTCGTCCAGCGTTTCAAGCCCGAGACCGTACGTCGTCCTGTTCTCGTCACAGTCCCCGCTGCTCCAGTGTGCTAACGACGCGTGTGTGCGGCGTAGAAAACCGCGAGCGGCATCTTCCTCCCCTCGTCATCAACTAGCCAGCCCCTCCCCGAGGCAACCGTCATCGCCGTCGGCCCTGGCGCGCCCGACAAGGACGGCAAGGTCGTGCCCCCGGCCGTGAAGGCTGGCGACCGCGTCCTCCTCCCTGGTTGGGGTGGCAGCCCGATCAAGCTCGGTGAAGAGGTGCGCTGCCTTGGCTGAATATTCGTCGTGGGTGCGCGCTGACTGACGCGCGTGACGCTGCTAGGAGTACTACCTCTACCGCGACCAGGAGATCCTTGCCAAGATCCAGGAGTAAGCATCTGCTGCTGCAGGCTGGAGTTGGGTTGGGAAGGAGGTTTGGGAGGGGACACGAAGACAGCGTGGTATAACGTCCAGGAGGAGGCCGTGCCACGACGGTGTGTCTCGCGTTCTGCGTTTGGGCTGCCCTCCACACGAAGCAAAAGTCTGCTAACATCGTCATCATACGTTCATACTAATCGCCACTATCATCATGTCCTGCCACGCATCGAATGTGCTTTTCCAACGCAATCCGTACTTTTAATGCATCATCATCTCCACTCAAACCACCCTTGCCTATCTTTCGTGTCTGGCTCTCGCGGCCCTGACAGGTGATTCCTCGCTTCCATGAGCAGACCTTCGCTCGCGGGCGTATGTCGTCGTTCATTGTCGTCTATGTAACCCGGCTATTCCTGTCCTGCGAGATCTCTCGCACGTAACTCCACGGACATCAGGTCGACCCCACTGGAACCGAGGTTATCCGACAGTCGACTTCACCCACCGCAAACGAGGACGAGGATGAGACCGCAAGTCGCGGGGGCGCGGGGTGGAAAGTTGTGTGAGCAAACGCAACCTGAAGAAACCGAGCGTAGACCCCACGATAGCAATTCACTCAACCCCCCCTCCGCGCTCCCACACGTAGGTAGACAGATACACAAAAAGCCGCAGGGTGACAACTAACTGGTACAAAGTACGCCGGTACAGCAGATCAGATATATGCCAAGGTCTTCCTTCCACTTTCCAAGTCATGCCAATGTTAAGGTCGCGTGAACGGGGAGTCGGGGGCGCCGGGGCATAGAAGGCAAGAGAGAAGGGTATGTATGCACAACGGAATGGGCTGAAAGGAGGGGTTAAGCTTTAAAGGTCATGTAAATACCGGACAGTATCGGGAAGGGAGCGCGGACGGGAGCAGTGGAAGGTAGAAGAAGTCAATAAAAACACCAAATGCTGAGCGCTGTATCAGATGGAGAAGAACGGCTGGTCGTGGTTCTGCTGTTGCTGTTGCTGTTGTTGCTGCTGCTGCGCAAAGGGATTGTGGTTGCCCTGCGGCGCGCCCGTCGACTGGTTGATGAGTCTCGCGGCCTGCTGCCCGTACCTGATGACTCAAGGTCAGCCCGGTCAGGTAGAAACCCGACAAGCAAGCAGTAAGAACGCACCGGAGGTTGCCCCAGTTCCCAAACGTGTCGATGCCGTCTTCGCGGTTCGCAAGCAGGTTGGCGAGGTGCGCGTGCTCGTCGTCCGCGCGCGTCTTGACAGGAGGCACCGAGTTCGCGCGCGCAGCCTCGGGGGGCGCAGAGTGCGAGACTGGGGGCGGGGCATTGTTGGACGTCGGGCCCTGCCCGTATGTGCCTTGCAGGTTGAACGAGACTGGACTTGTTGTCTGCGGCCCGGGCGAGGACAGCTGCGTGGGCAAGGAAGGTGTTGACATGGCGAGCGAGGGGGCGAACGGGTTGTTCGATCTGTGACACTGTCAGGCATGGCTGCGCGAGACTCGGAATAGACACTCACCCAAACCCGGTGGCCTGAGGGACAAGCGGTTGCTGAGGCATCAAGAACTGCTGCTGTTGTTGTTGCTGCTGCTGCTGGAGTTGGAGGAGTTGCTGTTGGCGCATCCACTCTTCCTGCTGCTGCTGTTGCTGTTGCTGCGCTTGGAGTTGTTGCTGCATCTGCCACTCTTGTTGCTGACGCATATACTCCGCCTATATGGGCGTGAGCGGCGAAAGTGGGTGATACACCATCTGCGACGCACCTGCATGGCCTCCTGCTGAGCCTGCTGTTGGTAAGGGTTGAAGGACGTGAACTGCTGAGGAACAGCCGTGAATTGCGGCTGCAGGAACTGCGGCTGCTGAAATGAGGTATCGACAAGGGGGAATGGGTTCGTGCTTGTCTGTTGCCTGCACGGAAACGAACGTCAAACCCACTTCTAATACACCTTGAGATGGTGTAGGATGCGACTCGGGGTAGTGGACGACAGACGAGAGCACGTACGGTTGCTGGGCATCGTCGAACAACGCAGACTGGTTCGCGTCTTGAACAGCCTTCGCCCGCTTCGCCTCTTCCTCCTCGCTCAGTCGGATGGCCTGCTGCAGGTCCCGCTCCTCCGCCGTCATCCTCAGCCTCGCCTGTTCCTCCTCCGCCGTCCGCTTACTCTCCTCAAGAGCCTTGCGCAAGTCGTCGTCCTCCCGGTTCCCTCCGTTCCGCCGTCTTGCACTACCAGGGACGCTCTGAGAGCGCCTGCGACCATTCTCGTCGCCGTCGCCGTCCTCCCCCCGACCGCGAACCATCCGATCCCGCATCATCGCGCGGTCTCGTCGCTCGTGACGCAAGCGCGACTCATCCTGCAGCAGATTCGTGATGTCCTTCGCCTTCTGGCGGACGTTCGCGCCCTGGTCCTTGCCCTCTTCGTCGACGTACTGGAACTCCTTCAGGGTCTTGATGATATAGATATTGTCCCGGAAGTAGACGACGACGTTCTCGGAGCCGGCGTGCAGGAGGTAATCGAGTACGGTGAGAGACTGCGGGGGCGGGGCACGATGAGGCTAGAGAACGATGCGCGCGACACGCAACTTCACGCACCTTGAATACATGCCGCCAGTTCTTCCCCTTGTCGTTCAGCCGCTTGTCGAGCATCTCCATGATCTCTACGAAGTGGTCCCTGCGCCGGGCGTTGAGGATAACTTCGTGTGAACGGCCGCAACAGCACACTCACTGGTTGTAGCTCAGCTGCGCAAGCTCGTTCATCTGCGTGCCCGACGGTCCCCATGGGTCGTTCGAGGTCGCCTCGCGCACTTTAGCCTGGACATCTGAGTATCCCTTGGTGTAGTTTTTGACGCCGCGGACGATGCCCTTCCCGAGGTGTTGCATGCTGGTCATCACGGTCTTGGATTAGTTGCCAAGCAGACTCCGAGAAACAAGCTGATAGAATGGTGTCCCCAGGTGCAACCGTCCCTTGGATGTGGTTACGGTCGATGTCGAAGACAGAGACAGCGGTCAAGACGGCGGTGGCGAACACAGCACAAAAGCGCTCGTTGCGCAGCAGCCCATAGCATAATGTCCGCTACATACTTGTTCCCGGCGACTCGTAAGTATGGTCCATCATCCACCACGACGAACACGGTTACAGCACATCGACTTCATACATCTATAGAGTACACACAAGAGCAAGGAGCTTTATGATTCAATGGTGCAGGCTATTAGGCTGCATCCTTCAAAGCCCGTCTATGGGCTGTCGACAAAGACAACGAGTGGAAGGTTGTTCAGTGTTCTAGTCTCTTCGAACCTGGGTTATCGGAGAGCGGGATTGGCAGATCGGTTGTTGCCTGCTCCTCCACGCGATGTTCATCCAGCAACCCTTCTTCGACCGATGGATCATCGTATGAGGGCTCCGGACGCGTCTTCGTTTCATCTTTCACTTTCTTGGTGAGCTGCGGACATGAGATCAGGGATGAAATACAAGTTTAAAGGGTCGAACGATATGCCTTACCGCAACATATAGCGCGGAGCTAATGATGATGCAGGTGCCCGCAATGGACAACAGGGAGGGACTCGCGTGGAAGAAGATACGTTCGAAGACAGTGGCGAAAACAATCTGTACGCTGGTTCAGTGTCCATCCCCATAACTAAAATAGCCAACAGTACACTTACCTGCCCATACACAGCAATGGTACCGCGTCCTGCTGCCTCGCGTTGCAAACCAAGGGTTAACAATACCTGTAATGGATTGAATTCCATGTACACACGTGTTTTCCTGAGTATGGAAGGCATACGTACCTGGCCAGTAAATCCTGCGATGCCGATAAATAAGAGCGTGAGGAGCCAATCCCAACGCGTCGGAACGACGACAGAAGTTTGCATGGCGATCATTCTGTGCAAGAAGGCATAAGGGAAATGATTTACAAGAAGGAATGAGCCCACATACGCGATTACAGTCACAATGACACACAGTGCTGCATATGCGACCATACTATGCAACGCATGTGCTCGCTTCCCAATATGTCGGATAGTTGTGTCTGTGCAACGGCTACATGTGAGTTTGACTCAGCAGTAGAGGCGGACAGAATAGAACATACATGCGCCCGCAGCACCCACCGCTCCAAGCAGCGCAACTCTGTCGCTCTGATGAGCTCTTCGCAGCAGCCTAGTCCCGTGATTACTCACCCTACGGCAGTGAGACGTCGAATAGGGATCACGGACTCGTCCGCTGTTGATTCGCCGACCGCTCGTGGCATCACGCTATCAATACCTGGTAAGACAGGGTCATCGTGAAGACCGCTACCAAAGAGAAAGGCAGGGCGAGCTATGAGGACGACTCCAAACAAACTCGCGACTGTGAGGTTTCTTTATTAGAACATCGCTTGCGGATAAGCGAAGACAACACTCACTACCGGCTGCTGCTTCTCGCCACGAGAACGCTTCGTGCAAGAAAACTGCGCCGGCAATAGCAGTGAACATAGGTGAGAGAAATTGAAGCACCGTGGCGTCGGACAAAGACAAGTACTGCAACGAGTAGTACAGGCCATAGATGCCGAAAAATCTGTGGTCTCTTGTCAGTGTGTGGGTCGTCCGTGAATGTATTGTTACTCGCCCAAAGACACCGCGCTGAATCAAGAAATACCGCACGCCCTTTGGTCCCAAGATGGGGTCCGGCACGTTCATGAGATACCTGCAGGTGGATTAGCTTCCTGCAAGTTCTGCGTCTATTCACTCACATGTATGTCACGCAGCATATCCAAGTAATCGCCTGTGAGTTCTCGAGTCAGAATTGGTTTGATGTGTGGCCAGTCGCAGCAGCGTACATACCATGCGCACGAGTATAAGCTGCGCAATCATTGAGCACAGTCTCGATCTTCGAACGCCTGGCCAACCTTATCCACTGCTCACCTCCATTGCGGGTACAGGCGGATCCAGACTGTTTAACGTCTTCACACCGACGTTCATGAGTGAAAAGAACAATTGCGACGATGCGACGAGGAGTAGACCGATGTTGTTCTCAACCACCGCACGCAGGTATCCCGTCCATCGAAGCCACGTTCTCGTCAGTTGCGACGACCCTGACCCCGTTGACATAGTGGGCGCAGGGATGAACGAAACCCGAGAAGATAACGGCACATCTGTGTCGAACGTTGTGCGGTCCGGCGTACTTGCGATAAACGGTGTTCTGTTCGTCGGCATGTTCTCTCTTCAGTTATCTCAAAATATTGCTGCTTGTCGTCGGTTGCGGTCCTTCGTCCTCCCAGCAGTAAGAAAATCTTTGACTAGCTCAGACCGGCATGGACCACGAAGTGATAACGTCGCGAGGAGAAGCAGAAGCTGTAAGACGCGCGCGCTATAACACCGCGCGCGCAGTCGAGACTTGATTGCCTATCGGACTTGATACCGGAGTTTTCAATGAGCAGGCGGCGAAGCTTCGGCACCCCCAAGCAGTTCGTCTCCGACGTACCTTGTCTGACCTCCGCACAGCGGCGAATGAATCACTTGGCAGTGTCGCTGAGCACGGTAACGACGCCGACTTAACCGTCGCCGCCGTCATGCACAACGAGCTCGTTACGAGAATTCCCTTCTGATCTATATGGACGCTAGCCAACCTTCTGACTTGCACCGCTCCTCCTCCTCTGCTGTAGATTTAACTGGTACACCGGCTGGGCTCATTAATTCTCGTCCGACAACACCTCTGTCTTCCGACAGTCTTGCTCGTCGCCGCACTAGCTGGGGAGGCACCGGAGGCACCGACGTTATCCAGGACCCCCTTCGTTTCAACCTGCCGACATCAAGTCCACAGCCTACAGCGGGCCCGTCGCGTCACGCGGCGTGGTCGTCCGAGGACCCCTTCTACTCGCCTACGGAGGATGAGGCTCCGTTTCGCGACTACTCGTATCGCACTGGCGGGATGCGCTACCAAGATACAGGCGCAATCTACTCCGCGTCGCAACCTGGCCAGTCGTCAGCCTCTCTTATCTCATCTCAGTTCCGGGAATCCGGCGATACCACCGACAGTACACGAGATGACGACGAGGCGGCCCTCACGGCGAACTTGTCTCGGCAGGGTGCAGGGAGCGGATGGGGGGTTGGAGACGGTGTAGACCCAGAACGGTCAGGTGTGTCACCGCGAACGCGGAAGAGGACAGTACGCTACAGCACGTCCCCACTGAAGAAGACGGGAACCACGCTCAAGACCGTGTCTCGCAACTTGAGACGCGCTTCATTACGCGTTGTAAACTTCGGGGGCCTCGGACTGGACGAGCACGTGCGGTTGGAGGATGCAGACGAGCGTGACGGCAAGCGGGAGGACGAGGATGATATGCCCGACGAGGACGAGGTTCTGCCCGACCTATCGAAAACGTTACCCATACGTGGTCGCACGCTTGGGTGCTTGGGACCTCGCAGCAGGCTACGACTCTCAATGTACAAGTTCCTCGTATATCCGTGAGTACTGTCTTTGCACTCTGACGCGGTCACTTCAATCTTCACTCATATAGATGGACGGAACCGGTCATCCTATTATCAATCATCATCAACGCTGCCGTGCTCACTGTTCAAGCCTCTCGTCCTCACGCCCTACCAGAAGACTGGCCAGACGATGCGAGACCGCCTCCCGTCGTTGGCTACTTTCATGCATGGGAAGATTATGCGCTCTTCGCATTATTCTGCTTCTTTACGTGCGTATCTTCTTCGACTATGTTCGCATATGCTCATGCCTGTGCAGTCTGGAAGCATTTGCCCGCATATGCGTATCGGGATTTCTGCTGGATCCGGAAGTTCCCGTCTCCACGCTCTTTCAGTCACCACTCTCATCATACCCAGACATAACCCACCCACCGAACACTGCTGCAGAAGCTAGCTTCAACCTTGCACGCACACCCTCCACTCATTCACAACCTGGACTCCATCGCGGCCAAACCATAACTCAACGTCTCCGCAACCTCCGAGCCAATCTAGCTCGTCCGTTCGTTCTGTCACAAGCTGTGACCACCCCTCTGCCTTCAGCCTCAGACGCCAATGGTAAAGGTACACCATCTCGCGCTCGATCCGACACTGTCCAGTCGAACTCTCACATGATGGAGAAGGCCGTTGCTGGCGCGCAAAACGTTCATTCTCACATGCGAAACCCCTCGGAGCCTACGTTCCTTTCGAAAGCTCTTCGTTCCGATAACCCCAGCGAGACCCTCTCCTTGCCATTTCGATTGAGCGTCGAGGACTCTAGGAGCCAGACTCAGCGCAACCTCCCGTATCTTCGACATAGCTGGACTAGGATTGACTTCATTGCTATCATGAGCTTCTGGATCACCTTCGCACTGGCGTCCGCTGGTGTGGAACGCAATGACTATCACATCGGTTTGTTTCGCGCCATGAGCGTCCTCCGCACTGCTCGGCTACTGGCCATCACATCCGGTACCACCGTACGTTGAGTCACAGGCTCTACTTCTACTCAGCAATAATCTCTGACCTTCGCTCAGACCATCATGCGGTCGCTGAAGACCGCGCGACCACTGCTTGCCAGCGTTGCTTACTTCGTGCTTTTTGCTATGATTCTCTTCTCGTAAGTCAGCAGTGCATACGAGAGCTTGACATATACTGAGATTGCATCGCAGCATCATCGGCATACAATCGTTCAAGGGGTCCTTCCGCCGGACATGTCACTTGTCGGCCACCCTCGGCGAGGACGAAATCCCGCTTGACCAGAATTGCGGCGGCTATATTGACCCTGCCACTCTACAACCAGTTGGCTATCTTGACCGCAATGGTGTCAATGCTGCGGTGAAGGGGTACATATGTCCGTTGGGACAGATCTGCAAGGTAGCCGTTCAAGCATCGGTTCGTCTCGCTTTGTACTCACACTCGTTCTATATCAGGAAAATAACGAGAATCCTGAGGCCAACATAGAAAGTTTCGATGTTATATATTACGCTGCCTTGCAGGTCGTCATCGTTTCGTCTGCAAACGGGGTGAGCATAGACCCATCCGTTCCACTACTCGGCATTCATTGACTGTTGTTGCAGTGGTCTGGACTAATGTACCAGATGATGGACGCGGAGTTCTTCGTGTCTTGTTTCTTCTACATCGTTTGCATCATCGTGCTCAATTTCTGGCTGATCAACTTGTTCGTCGCCGTCATTACGAACACATTTTCGGCCATCCGTTCGGATACGAAGAAGAGTGCTTTCGGCGCTGCCCCGTACGTCCGTCCTCAGAGGTCATTTGCACATCTGCTTGACAGGATCTCGGTCTTCTTTTTAGTCTGGCCCCCGTCGTTGAAGAGCAAGAGGAAGGTTGGTCGACCGTCGATGGCCGCCGGGTCGCCGCGCGCAATCGTATCGCCGACATATATGAGAACATCCGGTGGTGTTGGGTAGGGTTCGCGCTTGCTTCCCTCATCCTGCAAGCGACCCGTACCGTCGATATCTCTGCGTTGCACGACGAGGTCCTGGACAAGGGTGAACTTGCTTTGACGATCCTCTTCGATGTGGAGATCGTCATTCGAGTGCTCGCGTACCTACCGGACTGGAGGAAGTTTTTCTTCCGAGGGCAGAACGTTCTCGACCTGTTCCTTGCTATTGGCTCGAGCATCATTCAAATCCCGGCTATCCATGAGTCGACAGTGTACCCTTGGCTGACGATCTTTCAACTGATGCGATTCTACCGCGTTATCCTGGAAATCCCAAGGATGAAACCTTTGCTCGTGAGTGGCTCCTCCTGAAATTCCGCTAGGTAGCATGTTCCTGACGTCTTTATCACATATAGCTCGCCGTGTTCGGCAACATGTACGGTCTTGCCAACATGTCCTTGTTCTTGATTGAGATCAACCTGCTTGCGGCGCTCTTTGCTGTCCAGTTGGTGAGCGGCGACGTCAAGGCCGGGAACCTCATCGATTTTGGGACCCTTTACAACACCTTCCTCGCCATCTACCAAGTCTTCTCCTCCGAGAACTGGACAGACGTGCTCTACACTGCCGCCGTACCGGAGGTGCCGCTCCGACAATCGGCTGTCGTGATATTGTTCGTCGCTGGCTGGATGTTTTTCGCCAACTGTGAGTAGCAAGTATCGCTGGCGATGTGGGTACTCATAGACATCTTTAACTTGCAGACATTGTGTTACAGATGTTCATTGCCGTCATCAATGAGAACTTCGATATAGCTGAAGAGTCGAAGAAGAGCAGGCAGGCGTCTCACTACTGGGCCTCCCATCGTCCTCAACAAGTTCGTGCGGCGTGGGTACGCAAGCTGAACCCGTATCGATGGTTCAAGGCTCAGCCGAAAGCCATTGAAGTCGAGTTGCCATCCAACCTGGTGTTGCCGATGCAGAAGGCACTTGTCCAAGATTACAGCCTTCCGAAAAGGGACAAATCCTTCGTTGTCGGTATCTTCCATTCACTCAGTGTTGCACAAGGCTGACTCCTATCTCCCAGGACGCATCTACACGGAATGGTAGTGCTCGACAATACACGGCGAAGTCTACTCTGAGGCGCCTGCAACGTCTTTTCGCGGGAGACATAGCCGCAGGAGACGTACCGCTCACTACTCTTCGGAGTACCCGCCGCGATTCTGCTGCACCTGCTGACCCTATCGACGAGGAAACCGAAAGGCATCTGTAAGTCGGCATGACTTGCTGTCGTCCATGTCTTACTGAGCATCGCACAGAGAGGTTCTGGCCGCTCTCAACAATGATGCCGTCGATGTTGAGGAACTGAACGATGCATTGTACGAACGACGTGCCCAGAAGGCCGACTTCATCCGCGATCATCCGACGTACGACAAGACGTTCTGGGTTTTCTCCCAGAAGAACTGGCTCAGAAGGATGTGCCAAAAGCTCGTGGCGCCGGCTGGTGGCGATCGTATCTTCGGCACTCCTCATTCATCCATCGCGCATCCCATCTTCCAGCTCTTGCTACTTCTCACCGTGCTAGGAGGCATCATTGTGGAAAGTATCGCGACTCCGCTTTACCGTCGCGACTTCTATGCGACGAATGGGGCCATTCGTGGCACTTGGTTCGACATCGCTGAAGGGTCCTTCGCCCTTGTGCTACTGCTGGAGTTTGTCATCAAGATCATCGCGGATGGATTCTTGTTCACCCCGAACGCCTACATCCGGAGCATCTGGAACGTCCTCGATCTATTCATTCTCGTCGGTATCTTAGTCAACGCGACGACTGGCCTCATCTTCATAGGCGGCCTTAGTCGTATCACCCGATCGCTAAAGGCTCTCCGGGCTCTCCGCCTTATCACGCTCATTGACAAGATGCGCTCCACCTTCGAATCACTGATCATTTCTGGTATAGCTCGTATCCTCGATGCTGCCCTCCTCGCCATCCTATACATGATCCCATACGCCGTGTGGGGTTTGAATATCTTCGCTGGCGTCACGAACGAGTGCAATGACGACTCTGTTTCCGGGATCACCGACTGTATCGGCGAATACTCAACCAACAACCTCATCGACGGCTCATTCAACTACCTAGTCCCTCGAGTATGGGATAACCCTGCACCGTCGACGCAGTTCTCCTTTGACAGCTTCCGGCAGTCTCTCCTCATCCTCTTCGAGATCGTCTCCCTGGAGGGCTGGATAGACGTACTTGGAGTGGCGACCAGTGTCACGGGTGAGGGCCAGCAGCCACAGACGAACGCGTCTGTCGCGAACTCGATCTTCTTCTTGATTTACAACTTGATGGGAGGAGTCGTCATCTTCACCCTCTTCGTCAGGTGAGCACTGATATCACTTCGCAACCGTGCCATTGCGTCTGACTCCGACCCAGTATCATCATTGGCAACTTCACGGCAAGGACTGGGTCCGCCCTCCTTACCCAGCCTCAGAGAGAGTGGATTGATCTTCAGAAGCTGATCAAGCGGCAACGGCCCTCGAAGCGTCCCAAGCAACGACCGACGTGGCGTGTTAGGCAATGGTGCTATGACCGAGCTGTTCACAAGCACGGTTGGTGGTCCCGGATGATGACTGTGCTCTATACCTTGCACGTCATCGCTCTCATGTTCGTGATTTGTTCGCTCAGCATGTCGCTTATACTTACCGCACACTCACAGGACCCAGACGTTCACGCCGCAAGACTACCTCGACGAGTTTCGCAGTAAGTCCGCTTCCTTGTGCTTTACCAGACAATGCTCAGTGCTAGGACAGATGACTTCTTCATCTTCGTGACGGTCATGTATTGCATCGACATCATCGTCAGGCTCTTTGGCCTGGGCTGGTCAAGCTACAGCGCCAACGGATGGAATATCTTTGACATCATCGTTGCCGGCGGCAGCCTCTTCACCACGCTCATCGTGCGATTCAATGCGGGCGGTTTCGTCGTTCAGCAGCTGCAGAAACTGTTCCTCACGTGTATCGCGCTGAAGCTCGTTCAACGAGTGAACAGTCTCAACAAACTCTTCAAGACAGCAGTGTACGTCTGCTTCAGGAGTCACGTCTTGCTCCCACTGACCTGGGTGTAACCCACAGAGGAAGCTTGCCTGTCATTCTCAGCCTGCTCGGCCTGTGGATTATCTTGTTCTTGTTCTTTGCCATCCTCTACGTCGAAGTCTTCAGCTTGACCAAGTGGAACACGGGAGAGGATTGGAACCGGAACTATTCTAGTATGGCGAACGCTCTGGTCATGTTAGCGTTCATGACAACTGGGTAAGTATTCTCGCATCCGCGCCTTGCCCAATTCGCTCACTCTATCGCAGGGAGGGATGGAACGAGTATATGCATGAGTTGTGAGTATCTCCGTCCACTGTCGTGTAGTAGGGCTTGTCTCATGTCAACAGCGCTCTGGACTACCCTCGTTGCACGATCACGGCTGCCGGGGAGACCGATTGCGGCAGCGTCTACTGGTCCTTCGTTCTCTTCATCGCCTGGAACTTGCTGAGCATGGTGAGTTGACTAAATTCATGCTGCATATGGCAATCTTCTCCTGACCACATCTCTCTACAGTACATCTTCGCCAACTTGTTCACTGGTGTTGTCGTCGAAAGCTTCTACTACGTCTTCCAAATGTCTGGCGGCGCCAAGTCCATCACCCGGGAGGAGATGCGAGCATTCAAGAAGGTCTGGGCAGAGTTCGCCAACCCGAAGACAGGCTACCTGGAACGGCAGAATTTTGTTCGCTTCTTCGGGGTATATAAGTCAATTTCACCTGGCGGGCTACTTGCTGACTACTCAATCCAGAAACTGAGTGGTATCTTCGAGGTCAAGATCTATCCTTCTGAATACAGCATTCCCCGCATCATGGCGGCATCGAAGGATCCTTTGAACCGGGACGCGTGGTCGGAGAAGATTGTAGAAGGCTACGACTTCAACAAGACCGAGGCCATGCTGAGCAACCTTGACCGGGCTGCTATCAAGCGGAGGAAGAACCTTTACAACCGCTTGTACCACGAAGCCAGGATATCTCACGAGCCCGGGAAAGGCATTTCGTTCACGAACATGCTGCTACTCCTTGCGCACCACAAGCTCATCGTGGACAAGGAAGCGCTTGTGTACGTACAATGCTACTCGTGCGATGGTGATAACTTCTGAACCCTCGCTACAGATTGAAAGACCTCGTTGTGAGGACCGAGACGAACAAGCTTGTCACCGATCTCGTAGACTTCGACCGTGTACAATCGCTCTTGCTCATGATCTTGTACCGCCGGCGGTACCTTGCCGAACGAGAACAGGCTCGGATGGCGCAGATGGGCCCGTCAGGAGGTCAGTATACCATGATTCTCTTCTGCGCTTTGCTTATCTGTGCGTCGCAGACATCCCCGCTATCATTGTAGACGACTTCCCCGCTACGCCGCCGATGACTACCCGCGACATCACTTCCCCGTACCAGACACCTGTGCACCGCTCTATGGATAGTGACAGGCCTGCGCTCATGCCAGGAAACCTTCAGTCTCCGGATGTCTCGTTTGCTGTCGATACGCCCTCGAGGCCCCTCCAGCGACGCCAAAGGACGAGCGATGTCAGCATGTTGTCTATAGACATGAGTAGCAGGTACGTTGGCACATTCACCAGCGATCATGCATATGTTTCTGACGAGTCGTGCTGGTAGGCTCGATGGCTCGATGTATAGGGATTCTCGGGCTGGAGATGACGACGAAATACTGTCGTCCATGCAGAACTCCATGTGGCAAGGTGGGTCTTTCGTCTCTCCTGTTGATGTCCAGAGTGTACTGAGCGTCCTTCACAGACATGATGTTGGAAGCTGCTGAGGAAGACAAGGAATAGGACTTCTGTATGTAATTATTGTCACTCGTTCGCTGCACATACATACATATCGCACTTCTCAGGGACAATGATCAGGGTACTGTAGAGTTATTGCATTAGTAGTGTAGACCACCTTCGCATCTAACTTATTCGATGCCATCTTACTTCCACTTCACCGCAGCCGAGACGTCCTCGTTCGAAGGAAATCATCGTCGTCCGCGAATGTCACCAACTGGGTGGTTGCTGGGTGGGCTGGAGCTTCGAGAATCGATGCCTGCCGGCGGCTGCGGGCGCCTGGGAGCCAGCGGAGTTTCGGAGATTGAACCAATCAAACCTTGTTGGGGCAGTGCTGCTGCCTCGCCTGGGACGGAGTCTGGATAACTTTTTTGCTGAGCATCGTACTTGCCGTCGACCTCATCGTCTGCCTCATCGTCCTCGACGTCTCCGACCTCGACCAAAACCGCCCAACATGGCGCCATTCACCAAACCGGAGACAGTCCTCAAGCAGGCCGAGGGTCTCATCTCTGTCGGTCAGACTCATGCTGCTCTCCAATCACTCACGGAGATGTTCTCTTCAAAACGATTCCGTTCTACACCTCTTGCATCTCTCGAACCTATCATGCTGCGCTTCATCGAACTATGTGTCGAACTACGGAAAGGCCGGACTGCCAAGGAAGGTCTCATGCAGTACAAGAATATCGCCCAGAACTCCAGCGTGGCGTCCATTGAAGTCGTCGTCAACCGGTTCATCCAGCTGGCCGATGCGAAGGTACAGGAGGCCCAGGAAAAGGCTGACAAGGCTGTCGCGTTGGATGTGGACGATTTGGAGGCGAGCGAGACACCGGAGAGCATCCTGCTCGGCGCGGTCAGCGGGGATCAGAACAAGGACAGGACCGACAGGGCCCTGGTCACTCCGTGGCTGAAGTTCCTCTGGGAGAGCTATCGCACTGCTCTCGAGACCCTCAAAAACAATGCACGGCTGGAGATTATCTACCAGGTTCGTTCGCTGGTTCGACCACTTCTTGCATGACGTAACATGACCATTCGCGTAGCATATCGCCCAACAAGCGTTCAAGTTCTGCTTGAAGCACCAGCGCAAGGTCGAATTCCGCCGTCTCTGCGAGACTCTCCGCCTTCATCTTTCCAATGTCGCCAAGTATTCGCATCAGCCGCATTCGATCAACTTGTCGGACCCCGATACCCTACAACACCACCTCGACACTCGCTTCGCGCAACTCAACACCTCCGTGGAACTTGAACTTTGGCAGGAGGCTTTCCGGTCCGTAGAGGACGTACATAACCTGCTCACGATGGCGAAGAAGGCCCCTCGCCCGGCTATGATGGCCAACTACTACGAGAAGCTGACGAAGATCTTCCTCATGAGCGGCAACGCCCTCTACCACGCAGCTGCATGGGGCCGCTACTATTCATCGTTACGGCCATTGGCGGCAAGTCCGAGAGGAGATGAGCAGGTTAGCTGGACAGGTCTTGTCAGCGCGCTCGCGCGGTCCCGGTCGCATTCCGGGCGAAGAAGGCCCTGAAGAGACCAAGGGCAAGAACGCCGCCTCAGCGCCCTCCTAGGACTGACGAGGACACCGACGCGTACCAGTCTTCTGCGGGAAGCGGTTCGTCGCACTTATACCACATCAATGTGCTGTCTCTGACTCGCATACAGCTGTCGCGCAATGCACTGAAGCGCTCACCAGCGATCGTTAAATCGCTGTACAACGTCCTTGAAGTCACCTTTGATCCATTGACTCTTTGCTCGTCCGTTTCGCCCCTGCTTAAGTCCCTCGCCTCCGACACCTCCTACGCTTCCTACGTTCCTCTCCTCCAACGCGCTCTCCTCTCCCGTCTTCTCTCTCAACTCTCTCAGGTGTACAACACGGTCAAAATCAGCAACCTCCTGGAACTGGCCGCACCTTTGCGCGACGTCCTCAATCGAGGGGCCGCTGGGTCCTACGACGATGAGCAGATCGAAGCCTACGTCATGGGCTGCGCTCGCCGTGGCGAGCTCAACGTACGTGTGGATCACGCGGCGGGTAGTATCACGTTCGCCGACAGCCCCTTCGCCGCTGTCGAGGATCCCAGCTCGTCGACTACCATGGCCAACATCGGCGCCGTTCAGCCGTCCACCTCTGAGTTCGTTCGCACTCGCCTCAGCAACCTCGCATCTACTCTCCACAACTCCCTCACCGCTCTCTACCCTCCAACGCAGCCCTCTCAGGAAGAGCAGCAGGCTAAGTTCACTGCGCTTGTCGCTGCTGCGCAAGCTGAGCGAAAGGCTCTCCAGATCCGCCGTGCTCTCGTTGCTCGCCGGCGCGAACTCCTTTCAGAGCTCTCCGTTCGGAAGGAGAAAGAGGAAGCCAGCCGCCGTGCCGAGATCATGCGGAGGCAGCAGGAAGAGGAGGCTCGCAAGGCTGCCCAGGAGCTTCGCAACAAGGAACTCGAGCGCGCGCGTCGCGAGATCGAGAACATCCGTGTCGAGGAGGCGAAGAAGCTTGCTCAGAGCTTGAAGGAGAAAGGTACGCTCAAGGTCGACATCAACGTAAGTGCGTTGTATTCGTCGCATGTACATAGGACTAACTGCTCCGCAGGATATGGAGAGCCTCAGCACCGACAACCTCATGCGCCTCCAGGTCGAGCAACTCGAGAAGGAGAAGAAGGAGCTCACGAGCGTATGCGCATACTCGCCAAGCGCCTCGATCACATTGAGCGCGCCTACCGTAAGGAAGAGCGCCCTCTTCTGGCCAAGGACTACGAGATACAGCAAGCGAACGACCGTGCTGCCTTCGAGGAAGCGCAGAAAGCACGCATTGAGGCGCATCGCCAAGCTCACCTCCGCGACATCGAGACGAAGAAGCGCCTTACCGTATGCAGAGCGACTACAACAACCTCAAGGAAGCCGTCATCGCCAGGAGAGGCGAGGAGTTTGCCAAGAAGAAGGAGCTTGCGCAGAAGAAGATGGAGGAAGAGAAGGCGCAGCGTCGTGCAGCAGTTCTCAAGGCTCGCGAGGAAGAGCGCCTCCGCCAGGAGGAGGAGGAGCGGATACGCCGGGAGCAGGAGGAAGAGGAGGCTCGACTGGAAGAAGGTCAGTCGATTGCCTATCTCACAATGGCTCGTGCTCACTTGTCTTTGCAGAGCGTCTCGCAGAGCTCCGCCGCAAGGAGGAGGAAGAGGAGGCTGCACGCGCCGCCGCCGAGCAGAAGAAGCGCGAGGAAGAGGAGCGTCTGGCCGCTATCCGCAAGCAAAGGGAAGAGGAGCGTCAGCAAGCCTTGAAGCAGCTCGCCGGCAGCAGCAGCGCGAGGAGGAGGCTCTTCGCCGACAGGCCGAGCGCAAGGCTCAGGCTGCCCAGGCGCAAGCCCCTGCCCGCCCCACTTCTCGCGTACAGGAGCCAGACGTTTGGCGCCGCACTGGTCCCCCGGCTTCCCCTCGTGCCGGCGTCGCCACTCCGCCGAGGTCCGAGAGTCCTGCACCTGCCGCCGCCGCAGGCAAGTACAGGCCTGGCGCGCTCGGTGGTGGTGGTGGAGGATGGCGTGCTCGTGAGGCTGCGAAGCAGCAAGCTCCCGCGGCCGGAGACGCCTCCCCCGCCCGCCCTGCTTCTCCCGTCGTCCCATCCCCTGCGAGGGAGGAACCCCCCAAGGACAGCGACGGGTTCCAGACTGTCGAGAAGAAGGGCGTATGGCGGCCTTCGCGCCTCCGTGGCGCGTAGGCGTCGACGCGATTCCGACGCTAATTCGCTGCGTTTGCTCGTCGTGCATGCTCTGTGCTAGCTACTTATGTATGTACACTTTGGTTTTGCGTCCCACGATGCACATGTTGTTCCTCAGCCACGTCTTTGAATGCATTCACGATCTTGACTCCCCACTTGGACGCGATGTAGTATGATGTGTGCTGTATCGGTAGTGGTATGGCTAGAGTCCTCATATTACATAGTTTCTAATCCATCGTCTCTGTTTTTTCCTCACTGTGCGACGCCTGGGCCCTCCGTGTCTGAGGTGCTTGTGGCTCTGCATCCTTCACGCGTCTTGGTACTACTGGACATACTTATGCCGTGTGGCGTAGGTTACTCTCGTCATAGTATGCCACTGCGTCGTCCAGATGAGCGCAAATTCAAAATTGCAAGTGAGCAAAAGTACACATGTGCGGATGAAATACAAGACCACGACCGATCACTTGGCGCCACTGGAATCCTTTGTGATGAGCCACCGTCGCGAATGAGCAATAACAATCGGATGTACGCGTCGATACGATACCAGTTGGGCTCCTGGTCCCCGAGACCCAACTTCTCCCTCACGCCAGCAATGACCTCGGGATCCAACCGCGCAGTCAGCCCCTCCCGTGTAGCATTGTCACGAAGAACAAAGACGTAATGCTTGGGGACAAGCTCGACGTCCACGATGGGCAGGATGCGGAGGCGGAGGCGCGGAAGGTTGGGGAACGCGCAGTAGAGCAGGCTGGGGAGCATGCTGTCGGTGGTGAGTTGGAAGTCTTCGAGCTCCTCCTCGGCCTCTTCGGGAGTCATGGTAGAGAGCTTGTCCCCGAAATCGTACAACCAGCGGGCCCGGCGGCGGCGGATCTGGAGTCCGAGGAGGAATCCGAAAGCATGGCTAGGTGCGGGCCGCATCTTGGCGTGGATGTCCCTGTATATGGTAAGGTCGATGGGCGGCTTCGAGCTGTCGGTGTCGGATGGCTGGGAACGATTCGCGACGTCGTTCATGCTTGAGTATAGTGATGGTCTGGTGGTGGTTGAAGGTTGAGTTACCCGTTATTGTGCTGCGACAGGCATTGGTGATGATATCACGGTCTAGCAGCCGGCTTGCTGAACGTGCCCACGCCTGATGCGCATGTACGTCTCGGATGTTGCCTGATGTTGCTCGTAAGTCTGCACGAGAGCCCGAATTGAAGCCGACTTACCGCGACCTGCAGCCGCGTCCCCACTTGGTGGTTAAAGAGCGTGCGAGTTAACTTGATCTTATTGAGTTTTCTGACATCGAATCTGTCCGCCATGTCCACCATCTTGGGGGCGCTCTCGTTCCGCAAAGATTCCGTGCGGGCCGCGCGCCTTCTACAGAGTCCGAGACGAGGAATACATATGTACTTACACGCGTGTGGCTCCAAACGCCAAAGCAGGACCCCTGATAATACGGTCGACACTCTCTTCAAGGTCGAGGCCGTCCCCAGCCATTTTGGTCCGTACGCCAACCTGCCTTATATAGCCAATTTTGGTCCGTCATTGAAGAGACTGCTGCTAAGCGCCCGCGAAGGTCCGTACATTCGAAGAGAGTGCGCGTGAGCGCGTTTCACATCGTATACACACTGCGACAGTTGTAAATGCTACCTATGAGGCAACAGAAGGTACTAGTACAGTAGAATGTCCATGTGTGATATCAATCCGTCATCCCCAGCTTTTCGGCATGGGCGCCTGAGGCCTGCCGCCGCCGCTTCATCCCCAAGTCCTCCACAAACTCCTGGATCTTTGCGCGGGCCACTGTAGCAAGACATAGTCCTGCATGTCCTTCACGGACAGCTTGTAATTCTTTTAATCGGCCCCGGTGGCTCTCAGCGTATGTTCAGCTTTGCACAACAATGTCGCAGGAGTGACCAGCATATCTTCTGAGTATTATGATAGCACACCATAGTAGAATACAAACTCCGTCTAAGCAATAACTACAAAGCTTACTGAGACGGAACTCCGATAAGCACGGCCACCTCGGCAAATCAAGCGCCCTGTGAATGGTCCGTCATCTGAAGAGACTGCTCCCGCCGTCGCCTGGAGGCGCCCATCAGGTCCGCACAAATAAGAGACCTCCCGGGCCCTCCTCAGCCCACTTCGGTCCGTACTTTGAAGAGACCTCCCACCGGCCGGCCCACCCATCCTGGTCCGTACGCAGAAGAGAGTGACGCCCGTATTATCAGGGGTCCTGCCAAAGCGCAGGTATACGTAGACGACGAGGGACTGGGAGATCCTTGAGCAGCCCCCCGCCGCGGCCGAAGAGGCTTCCAAAGTTCGAACAGACTGTCCAAGGCGGTGCTGGGGCAGGAGCCTGGAGGGGACGCGAGATTGGCGAAAGGATCGTATGGCGAGGGGACTTCGAAACGGCTTCGGAAGTTCGAGATGGAGAAGATGCAACATGCAGGGCTGCGGGCCTTCGTTGCCAGTTGACGACCAAGGTCCAGCGGGAACTTGCGGCTGACAGAGACGAGGCGCGCTGGACGAACGATGAGCCGCAATGGTTTGCGCAGCTGCGCAGGGAACCGTGATCAGGCGCTGGTCAGCTGTACTGGCACCGAGGCCCGAGGGAGGATGCGCGGGCCCGGGGTTCGGGACTGAAATGGTTAGTTGGGTGGAAGTGTAGGCGCAACGCGTCCGAGCGGCGAGGGTGCGTCGTCGGTCAACAGCGCGGGCACCCACAAGAGCATGTGCGACCTTCGCCTGAGATCCAGCGGATGCAGGTTGTGACAGTGATGTTACAATCCCATATGTCAGGGTGCCGAGACATTGTTGATGCAGGAGCAAACTAGTACTGAGCGAGCCGAGGGGCGGCGAGTCGTTCCACGTCCGGCAGCAGCGATGCATTCGAGCGGTTCCGGGCTTGTGACGTTTTCAGCCGGGGGGCGGGGGCGGGTCAGCCAGCACAGGGTTCGGCGAGACGTGTCGACCGCCTGTCTGTGATGTGTCCAGTAGTGTAATCGGTCCGTGCGTCGAAGAGAGCCATGGATCCGAATGGCTTCTGTGTCTGCAGTGGCAAAGTCGGTCAGCACCCGGGCGATAGAACAACTTGAACACATAGCGGGATGACCATCTGCCACACGTCAACAACAAGGGTGCCACATGTATCGATGGTGAAGCGTGTCCAGCAATCTGGCGAGGTACGTCGGGCACTCTGGGAGAATAGTACCCCACCACCACGCCTGAAGCCTGCACTGTCCGTGGAGCGTAGGCGACTCCGAAAGTCTTGGACGAACCATGCGCAGATGCCGCTCAAGGTCAAGCTCGGACTTTAGGTTTCACAGTGACTCTGGCATCAGAGACCACGTTCACCCGCATAGCTCCCGGACATGCTTCGCCCGACGGCTCAGCGGAAGAACTTGATGCACGTCCGATGTGGAACGCCATACTTTGGAGACGCGTATGAGTTTCCGAATCGACAGGAATGCGACGTCGCGTGTCTGCTAAATAAACCCCTGGACTGCGGATGAAGAGTCCGAGTCCAAGTCACCAGGATCATGGAAGCCTGAAGGGCGAGCTCATGATTCAACGCGTGTGCGCAAAGACTCACCTCGGAAGTCCGGCCTCAGATGATATTATGATCCGGGGAAGGTGCCTCGACGCTGGCACTGGGATGGCCTCGATTGTCCCGTGTGAGGCCACAACGACAAGCCCGTCGTGGAATGCCGAGCGAAGGTCGGGCTTACTGTGATGGGCTGCCGTGTCCGTGAGCCTTGAAGGCGTTAGCATCGGGATGTAGCTTCATCCGTACAGCCAGGACCCGTATGTGCCCGCTTGACGAGGGCGTATCAAACCCGGTTGAAGCCGTGACAGGTCGTCCGAGGGGCATTCAATGGGACTTCGTGCAAGGATTTTTGACCCAGCGCTGCGGACGAGGACGCCAAGTCACCAAGGTTCGTTGTGTGTCTCGGTGTCGGAAGACGGACATGGGAACGCCTGACCTGTCCGAGGGCGCATATAGTCAACGACTGGGAGATCGGGTCTACTGCACCATGCTGTCATTGCTGAGCTGCGGACGTGGGTACGCAAGACCCTGAGTTTCATTGAATGGCGGAGCCTATGAAGACAGCACCTGCAGGGGTGGCATGGAGTCAGTCTCGCTGTCACGAAGTCACAAGGAGAGATGGGACGAACGCCACGAAGCACACGCAGTCGCGTCAGCACGTACGTTCTCCCGCACAGCACCACGACACGAGGCCCTCCGGGAACCAATCATGACCTGCAGAAGGCGTACGCGCAAGCTCTGAGCACGGCGATATGAAACTGAGAACGGACGCGCGTACCTCTTCGCGGATGCTGAGCACGCTGCGGAAGCCCGTAAGATCCATCCGGGGCCGCCACGTATGTACGTGCTCGCTGTGGTACGGTGAGCATGTGAATGGCCTATCTGCACCGGAGCGCACAGAAGGAAGTCCTAGTCAGTCCCGGAGTCGACTCGCGCGAGAAATGAAATGAGAAGGAACGGGCGTACCTCGTGTCGGGACCGGGACAGGACAACGCTATGCCTTACGTGGGCACACTGGTGGGCCACGATGCCCGGAAGCAGATGGTTCATGTTGAAACAGGGATGGATCTTGGATCCGCTCCCGCGAGATTCGAGTGATCGAGAGTTCCCGAGGGCGTTCTACCCGCGCGGAGAGCACTCTCGGAAGGGACACGGCGTCGGGAGACGTCCCCGTCCGACCTACTGCATAACGTGTCCGCAGCCTGGAGGTATGGTAGTCATGTCAGAAAGTGACTGGGATGAACGGGAGCAGATCTGATATACCGAGTATGCGGCTTCGCATGCGTAAACCTCCTTCCTGGCTTGGTAATCACGCCCTCCGCAGCTTTGGTGAGTCGCGGAAGCGTAGGACCGCCGCGGAAACAGAAGTGAATTCTTGTGGATCTGAGCCAGAAAGTGAGGTCGGGGACTGGTTACCCCGAAACGGGGAAGTGCGTTTGGTAATCAAGTGGTCCGACCACGTCTCGGAGCCTGCAGCGTGTCCCCGGTCGGTTTTCGCGCGGATGGCGCAGCGGAAAGAACTTCGGCGTACACATGATGCATACGTCCTTCGTTAGCAGAAGGAGAGAGGACACCGCCCCGCCCCATCGTGAACCGCGTCCGCCCGACCTCCGAGCACGGGCGCTCGTATACTATGACGTCGGATGAGCGGCCGAATATGGGCATTTGGCACGAGTAGCGCTCCGGGGGTTCGAATCTGAGCGATGGATGATTGACGTGCTTGCTCACCTGTACTGCATGATGCTCGCTCGCCATTCATGGACGCCAGTACGTCCCGCGAGTCCCTGCAGCTGTCAGGAGAAAGCACTGCAGGTTGATCCTAGGTATTTCCAGGAGCCCACCTCGGACATACCGCACGCACCAGACGCGACAGACTCCATGCAAGGCGAAACGCCAGACTCGGCGTCTCATGTCCTCTCTTGTCAAGAGTACAAGGCAAGCAGTGCTCGCTGGGTGGTGACAGTGGACTCTGGAGATTATTGAGTGCACGCACAGTGCACCACGAGGCGCGCCCGAGGCACACGGCTGCGCGTCACGTCCACCAAGCTCAAGCTTACGGAGCGGGGCAATTCGGAGGGATGTTCGTGCGTTTTCGCGTCCGCCGTGCGAGATTGGTGGAGGAAGAGGGGTCCAAACCCTGCCCAACCGTCCTTGTCAACGAGGCCGCGGGCGGTGCGGCGACTCGGGGGTCGAGAACGTTCTCCACTGTCAATGCCCGAGGGCCCTGTCTCCCCTCCGGCCTCCAGAGTACAACGCCGGGTCTCGCACGCTGTGACGTCCTGCCAATGGGTAGACTGTCGCGGACATGGGCAGATGTTTAAGTGGTTGTGCAGCAGACATGAATGCGAGGAACAGAGCTTTAGACCACAGCCCTGAGCTGCCTGCAGTGTGGCGGCAATCTCAGCCGCAGGCAAGCTCTGGAGAAGAGTCAACTCGAGCACCTTTAAATCTATCGCAGGCCACCGAACGATCGCCGTCCGTTTAGGAGCCCATCTCGGACATATCGCACGAACCAGAAGGACCCATGCATGCATTCGTGCAAAACGGGACGCAGAACTCGACGGCCAACGTCACAGGGATCGGCGGCTCGTTTCCAGGACGCTGTCGAGAGTAGTGAGTAGAAGGTAGCAGTGAAGTTGGGGTGCAGGGGTGATCAAAATGGCGGACGATTGAAGTGCGAAGCAAACGCAGCGCGCAGATAGGTTCTGAAGACAGGTACTAGCTAGCGGCACTTCTCGGGGGTTACAACAAGACGTTGGACTGCAAATTGCGATCAGTACGAAGTAAGTACTTGATCAGACTTGATCGCCACGTGGAGGGAACTTGGAGGCGCCTGCGACCGTCCGAGTCTGAGTCTGTCTGAGCCGGTCCTCAGGTCCTCCTGTACCATCTCCATCATGCATCATCCATGCGCCTTGCTCACTGGCAAGTTGGAGTTCCTTCAAGCTTGCACCTGGTGATTTCTGGAACGCTAGCATTGCAAGTCTAAGCGCCTGCATTTGCTGACAATGAGATCTAACCATGCCAATCTTGTGGAATCTCAGTAACAGTGCCAGCAAAGTGAACCACATTGCATGATCAGTAATGTCCGTCGAACTGCGAGGATACCGAGCTGAGATACTATCTTCATATTACCCGCTCAAGATACGCATGTTCTCTCAAGGAAGACGGACCGCGCAGACAACAAAAGCAAGTCAGTGTCTCCATACAAGACTTCACAGACCATCCTCGCAGAACGGCCTGTGCAATCCGCATTGTGGCTGGGGTGGCCGGTGAAGGTCATATGCTCCACGCCCTGCATTCAAAACCCACGCACCCGCCATTCAAGTCTTTGTGCGCATTCGAACAGCGCATTGACATCCGGGTCCAAAGCCGCGCCACTACGCACCCCGGCCACGACGACTTCATTTCGGGTGAACGCAGATCCCGCAGAGAAGGTAGCTTTGTTTTGCATCGTCGCACTAATCGTAACAGTGATCGTGATCGTTATCAGGAGCCCAGGACCTATTGTCCTTTGTTGACCTTTGTGCGACCCTTCACCCCGGTCCCCCACACGGCCACACGTCGCGAACCACATCAAACCATATCCCTCCACACCCCGCGCGCAGTCACCAGCAACGAGATTGTCTCTGGTGGCCTTTGCCATCTGTATAAAAGACGCCTCCTCCCCGCGCTTTTGGTTCCGCCATTGGCTCCCCATACAGTCTTCGTCCGCTCGCGTACCTCGTCCCCTGCATCCCCCGCGTCTCGCAACCACAGAGAAGATGCCCCTCTTCGACATCGCGCTACCGAAGCCACTCGTGAAGGTGCTTGTCGGAGGAAAGGGCAAGGGGAAAGGGAACAAAGTCGCCGGCGACAAGCGGCGCCCAAGCTGGGTGAGGCTCGGGCGTAGCGGCGCGAAGGGGAAGCTCCCAACGCAGGAGAAGAGCCGGCCGCCAGAGCGGTCGTCCAAGCGGCCGTCCGGTGCTGGTACGTTGCACAGGGCGTCGTCGTCGGTATGTCTGGTGGTTTGTCTTTGTTGCGGGTGATGTGGGTGTTGTTGACCGTGGTTTCCCTCGATCTAGCCGTGCCTCCACCTCGAGCCAGTCGAGGACAACGGACGCGCAGACGAACCAAACCGCGAGAACCACGGCAACGTCGAGGGGCACGAGCTGACGCGCTGGCGGACCCGCATGCCGCACGGCGCCAGCCCCCGAGAGGCCCGCTACAGCCTCTCAGCGGCCGACGACTGCGACTTCGACGACGTGTCGCCGCGCCCGGACTCGTCCCTTTCGTTCGGCGGGCACGCGTCCTCGGAGGGTTCCGACTCCGACGACACCGCCGCGCCCACGGAGGGGACCGCGACCCCAGTCAACAACCTGTCGCGCTCCCCGTCCTACAAGGCGAACGAGGGATACCACATGTAGTGAGCAGCCGTCCTGTTCTCGCAATCAGTCAGTTCAATCTGTGTGCTGATGATGAATGTTTGTTTGCAGCTCACCGTACCAGTCGCGTGCCCCGAGCCCGCTCGCGCAGCACATCCCGCCGACGGTCGTGTACCCGTACGGGCTGCGGCTCGTGACGCAGTGTCGGGACCGCGCACCGCAGCACGAGTACTTCGACGGGGTGCTCGCGAATTTGCCCTCCTTCCGTCCGCTGCACCCTGCAATGGCGTTCGACGACGAGGGCGAGTGAGGCCGGGAGGAGCCTGGACGTTGGACACGTCCACGCGCGAGGTTATATATTCCTATCTATCGTCCGCATCGCCCTTTCGCCGCGTTAGTCGTTCGTCAGGCCGCTCTCCCCCGCATCGTTCTCTGGTCAGTGGTTCCTGGCCGACGCCCGACCGTGCTTTGTTCTTCGTTGGCGGCGGGGTGGCGTGGACGTTTCGCACCTTTGTACTGCTTCTTCTCGCTTGCATGCTGTATCTGTACCCGTATCCCGTGTATTCATTCCTTTTGTATACATGCCAACTGCGTTGTCAATGTGTGTACCATTTTCGTCATCTCATGCCCAGGTCCTTTGTCTCATGCGGATTCGCATTCGTCCCGACGCTCAAGGAACGACCTTCAAAGCATTGTCGAAGTCTGCGATGATGTCCGAGATGTTCTCGATGCCGACGGACACCTGCACCTTTGTGTCAACGACCACGCGCGCAATGAGACGGCAATCAAGGCACGTACACGAATGAGGTCCGGCGTGACTCCCGATGCCAGCTGCTCCTCGGGTGTAAGCTGTTGGTGCGTCGTCGATGCCGGGTGGATAACAAGGGTCTTCGCGTCGCCTGAGAATAAGAGAACGTACTCAGCATCTCACGACGAAGCAAGACACATAATGACACCAAGGACGTACCGACATTTGCAAGGTTGCTCGCAAGCTTCAGCTTGTCCACAACCTCGCTCCCGACCCGAGCGTCGCCCTTGACGCCAAAGGTGAGCATGCCGCCGAACGCGTTCGGCCGCAGGACACGAAGAGCGTCTTGGTACGACTCGTGAGACTCCAAGCCGAGGTAGGACACCCAAGCCACCTTTGGATGCTTGTCGAGCCACCTGCAAATGCCGCACGTTCCGGAAACATTCAGACGACTGATGCTGCTACCCGAGGTACATAGCACTCACTTGGCCAGCACCAGGGCATTGTCCGAGTGCCTCTGCGCCCTCAAGCTCAAGGTCTCCAAGCCCTGCAGCAGCAGAAAGGCCGCAAACGGGTCCATCGCAGGCCCGAGGTCGCGCAGGACGTCCAGGCGGACCTTGACAGCAAGGACTGCTCTCCCAAACGTCTCGACGAAGCGCATGCCGTGGTACCCCTCCGCAGGTTCGGTAAAGTCCGGGAACTTGCCGGACGCAGCCCAGTCGAACTTGCCGCCGTCTATGACCACGCCGCCGAGGACGGTGCCGTGGCCCCCGATCCACTTCGTCGCGCTGTGGGTGACGATGTCCGCACCGTGCTCGATGGGCCGGATGAGGTAACCTGTGGGGTCGGTCGTGGGTCAGATGAGCGGCGGGTTGGCGATCTTCGGGTACTTATGTGCTCACCTCCTATGCCGAACGTGTTATCGACGATGAGTGGGATGCCGTTCTTGTGGGCGACCTGCACCAAGAATGAAGGGTCGCTTGCGATGTACACGAGCACGACACATACCTCAGCGAGCTCCCGGAGGGGCGCGACTGTGTTCTTCGGGTTACCGATGCTCTCTACGTAGATGGCTTTCGTGTTGTCGTCGATAGCGGCCGCGAAGTCCTCTGGTGCCTGGCCGCTGACGAACTTGACTCCGATGTTGAATTTTTTCAGGAACACTGAATCCACATATGTAGCTCAGTCGAGTGCAGGCACGTAGCGGGACGGATGAGCGATGTACCTTTGAACTGATTGTATGTCTGTGGACCCAAGGGAAGCTGTTAGGAATAGCTCGGACATACGTGTAAGGAGGACGATGCGCATACCCCACCGTAAAGGTACGTGGATGAGATGATGTTGTCCCCAGCGCGACAGATGGCGGCGATGGCCATGAATTGCGCAGCGTGGCCACAGGATGCTGCAACGGCTGCAACGCCGCCTTCGAGCGCGGCCATGCGCCTTTCGAAGACACCCTGAGCGGGAGGTCAGCCATGCAAGTAAATCGTAACAGTCTTACGGCATCACGTACCACGGTCGGGTTCCCCATACGAGAGTAGATGTTACCAAGCGACCTAACGACGAGGGTCAGGAAATGAGAACAGGTAGCCAAGCGCGGGCCTCACCTCAGACCGAACAGGTCCGCTCCATGCTACACAGAAATCATCGTGAGTGTTTCTGCCGAGAGGATGCCTATGTTGTACGGACCTTCGAGTTGTTGAAGACAAAGCTCGTACTTGCGTAGATGGGTGGTGCACGAGCGTTGGTCGCAGAGTCAATCTCTTGACCAGCGTGAAGCTGCAGAGTCTCAAACTCTGGCTCCCTATCGACATGTCAATTACGCGATACCGACCATTCATTGATGCAGAACTCACTTGTAGAAGTTGGTCGATGCGGTCGGGGGAAGCATGGCGTAGAAGGTGGTTGCTGGCGAACCTAGGCTCTGTCTCCATCGCATATATACCTATGCATGCCGTACCCTGAGAGACAAACAGCCCACGTCTGGGGTATGGCGCGACGATGGCGACGAGGCGCAGAGGGGAAACTCGGATCCGGAAGTATACACTTGGTCGTATGGCATCGGTGTAGGCTTGGAGAGCGTGTAGCGGATGACGAGACCGGATGACTTGCAATTGGTATCGAGCGCGATGCTCGTGCTCCCGAAAGTGACCGACATGCTTGCTGAGACTTCGCGTGACCCGTACGTGGCCATGTTCAACGGAGGATTCAGGGTGGAAGCAAGCGCTGGGTTCATCGTTCGCTCTTCGAGCGCTGGGAAGGGACGCGCAACTGTAGCGCATTGGGTACGCTACTCGGCGATACCATCCCTTCGAAAACACTCTCGAAAACTGAGATCTTCCGCCAACTTGCGCCTCTCTCGGGACTCTGTCTGTGTGTAGCGGTCAGCG